>JAQIWJ010000068.1:0-39129 GCA_034695185.1 Discolaimus major
GCGCCCCCGCCCAGCGATTGGAGAATATCGCCCAGCGCCCCCGCCCGGCGATAATTTTGCATCGCCCTATATACCTGAAAATACGCTAAATTCGAAAACGGCGCCAATTGTACTTTGATTAGCCGATTAGATGTTGCGCTGCCTACCTCAAGTGAATTTTCAGAAAATTTCCGAGATTTTTTCCTCTGATCGATTATTATCTTAGTGCTCTAATCGATCAATGTGATCAGATTTTGAAATGAATTATCCCATCGAGTAAACCGGTGAAATTCTTCATATTCAGCCGTCGATTGTACAGAAATTACGGAAATTCAAAAGTTTGCTACGACCGCCCGACTGGAATTTACGATTATTGCAAAGGCCGATTTCCAAATTCTCTGACCAAGAATTCGATGCTCATTCACGTCTTATTTCATTCGAATTATGTGATCATGGATATTATCAAACGAACTGCTTCAAGATTATGCAGATTATTCTCCGATTTTGGAAAAATCAGGCCAATTTGGTGCCTTTTCGTCGTCACGATTTTCATAATTCAATTCCAAATTCCGTACGTCGACGCATCGATGACATTTCACGAACAGGATTTGAACGGCGAAGTGGAAGCCGGGAATTATACATATTATAATTTGAAAAGTGATTTTACTGGCG
Organism: Discolaimus major; assembly: GCA_034695185.1. Taxonomy (NCBI): domain Eukaryota; kingdom Metazoa; phylum Nematoda; class Enoplea; order Dorylaimida; family Qudsianematidae; genus Discolaimus; species Discolaimus major. The sequence goes on from JAQIWJ010000068.1 coordinate 652, forward strand.
ATACGACGAAGAAGAAATCAGCGGCTATGGTTTTATTATTAATCTCGCCAATCGGTGACGCGGATCTTTACGTGAGCCGTACGAATCAACGACCAACGTACGAGCATGGTCAACACGATTATCAATCGGCGAGTTGCGGCATCGATCGTATCGATATTAATTTGAATGAACCTAATCCGGCGCTCGGTGGAAAACGGACTTCGAAAATTCCAACATTGACTGTCGGCATTTACGGTCATCCATCGCAACCGATCAGTCGATATTTGCTCAAAGTTTTACTGTTTATTGACGACGATTCGACGGGTTACGGGGACGTGACGGAACTGCGATTGAGCGATGAAGAATATATGAACGAAGAAATGCTCAATTTGGCGAAAGCTAATCAGTGGCGTGAATGGGTTCAGCAAGTCCAAGTTATGGACGATGATTTATCTTCATTGGCCGCCACCATTCCGGAATCCAGTACAAGGGCAAACGGCGAGGGATTCAGTGAACTGCTGAAATCGATTGGAGAAATTCTATTGGCGGTATTGAGCTTCGCCTTGAACGTTCTGGTCGAAATTCTGGTATGAACTGAATTATGGATTTTCTTCATGACCACACATGGGCACAAATGAAGTGGTTGGTTTTGGTTTCCAGATTTTCTACTATTTAAAAGTTCTTCAAATTCTGTGCAAAAGTATTCCACTTCATGAGTGTGCTTATGTCTGGTTAGAGGAATCCGATAGTTGGAGTATCCTTTACGTGCGGCCGATTAGCAGGAACGTTTTTGTTTATGACACCGATCAGTTTCAATGATATAATTGATGCGATTACGGACGAATTTTTTATTTGCTCGTTGGTTCTTGTAGTTAAGCGTGTTCTGGTATTGATTGGTGCCTTAGATTCCTGATGCTGTGATAGTCTGAACAAGAAATTTGGTCACTTATTGCTGTCTCATAGTGGATAATGATTCGGTCATTATGACCTTTGATATTTTATGCTGAACTTCTATATTTTATGGCTGTTTGATGAAATCTGTTGCAAGTAATCATACTGTAGAATAATAATGTGCATTCTGATCGGCAATCGATCGGACAAGGCTGATCGGCTTCACTACGCTTGATTATCCTAATAAGCCGGTCGCAGCTGGACAATTTAGCAAATTGCGCAATTTTGTAAAGATGCAAATTGCGTCTTACCATTCCTTGCACCTTCCCTCGGTGCATGGAAAAAGGAATTTAATTCCAACATTCGATGCTTTGCATCAATTTGATTGAAGGAGGTCCGAATGTGGATGCAAATTGTTTTCCTCTCCCGCAGCTTCCCTCAATTCATTCTCGTTACTCAATCAACCGTAGCCGGCCACTGGGCATCGGACCCCCTCCCCCTGAGTGGACACCGGCTAGTACCAGCTGTCCCCGTCCAATATAGAATGTATGCAAATGTTGGAAGCCGAGTGGAAAACACAAGGACTAGCATGAATTATGGCCTTGGACATTGGGACCGATTTTCTGATTACTCTTTTGCTTTGCATAGCATTTCTGAATAGGCGACACATTTTGTATAGCTATGAATAAATACGTTCTTAGAGAATAGGTTAAAAATATCCACCTCTAATTTCACTAATGTTGTTATTGAGAAGAAGAATTTGCATGAGAATTCGCCTGATAATCTGGGATGCTGTTTATGAAATTCAGAAGGTATCTTTTTAATTACAGTATGCCAGGGGGATCTGGGTGTACAGTATGCAGGCTTCAAAAACTACTGTCTTACTTGTCAGATAAGACAGTTAAAAATTGCTGTCTAAGACTGACCACAGTGGCAGGCAAGCACAGATGAAGAAATTGCGCAATTTTTTTATCACAGCATTCAGCAGTGCTTGTTGAGAGCAGTTTTATTGCATGAGCAATATCTACAGTATGCCAGTGTGAAAAAAATCATGGAAGGCATGGCAGTTTTTCATCTGCTATCATGCTAGATCATTCTGATCGATTGCGTATCAATCGATAATATCATGATTAGCATCCAAACATGCATTTTCAAAACCACGTCATATGCAATATGCTTTTTCTTCTCGAATTTTATCACATCTCATCCTCGAAAATGACGGGTGTGAAATAAGGAACGGTTTTGCGAGTGACAATTAGTTTCAGGAAAATTCCTTTAATATCGGACACCATGCCTGCTTCCGGCCATTCGATATGCGTCCAAAGATTACGTATCTTGGAAAACCGAGGGGTACCTAGCTACGATCTATGCAAAAAGCCATGTTCTGACTCTTCGAGAAGGCAAGGAAAGAAAAACGGAGGCGTTTTTCTAATGGATTCGAGATTGGGGAGGAGGGGGATAGAGTTAGATCAATACGCAGCAACGTGGAGAAAAGCTGTTTTAGCTTCGGTCTCCAACCATGCACGTGATAGTAAAATGCGATTTTCGATCGCTAGGTTACTTGGCACTGAGACAGGGGGAGGGGGCAGTAGACGATTACAGAAGGCAATTTCTCAGTCGACTTTTCTCCATCCAACCACGCAACATGGAGATCCATATACGGAGCTCCTTTTTAGCCTCCCCTCAGGCCGTAGCTAGTTCGGATCTTATGGAAAAAAGGGAGCCTAAAGAAAAACGGGCCTAGCTAAGAACATCGACCGTCCCTGAGCTAAAAACGAACGAAGGCAGTTTTCTCCGTAAGAGCTTCTTCATCAGTGCGTCCGGTCCCCTTCTCATCGGAGACTATTTCTAAACTTGACCACACGGCGGATCGGACAGGGGAACGATTTATTCTTTCATAGAAAAACATTTCATCGCACCCATCGACCGATTTCTTCCTTCCTTCACTTCCCGCAACCTTTCTTCGTTCAGGGAGAAGTGTGAAGAATGAAATCCATTTCGACGCCCTCAATATTATGCATATTGATTATATTCATAAATTCTGGCCAATCTTATGCGAAATCCAAATTCATTACTATTCCCGTACCCAGAAAGCCAATCACGTGTAAAACTGGTGTGAATTTCAAATTACAATGCATGGGTGATTATTGTTTTTACGCCGAAACGCCCGATTCGCCCGTATTGCGCGGATGTTTGAGCGGCGATCTGTTGAGATCGGATATCGTTGATCAATGCGAAATGGACGAGAACGGAACGAGTCGTGTGTGCGTATGTAAAGAAGACGTATGTAATGAACGGCCGTCGAAAATGATCGCGAATACGGTCGAACAGGAATCGCAGAAAACCTGCTATCAATTCGTCACGCATCCGGGCACGAATTCAGCCCAGATCGCGCAATCCTTCTGCACCGGTACGGCGTGTTCGTTGATTCGATACGCGAACGGTACGGTGGAAAGAGGATGCAACGATCCGAGTATGCCGTTATTCGAGAAGAAAAACGTGGACGCTTGTATGCAACCGGCGTTCCCCAATCACTTGAAACCGCCCACAACCGTATGGGACGAATCGGCGTTAAAAACGGCCACGTGTTTTTGCGACGATACGGATCGTTGTAACGGTATGAATGTATTCGAATACACGAATCGGCGGGAGAATTTGAAAACGTGCCAAGCGTCGGCTACGATGATCGCCGAGAACGGTATCGTCACGTCCGCCTCGGTCGAATGTAAAGGCGAACATTGTTATTCGATCCAAGTGAAATTACCCGGTAAATCCACCTTGAAAATCACCGGTTGCATGACATTCGTCGATCATTTGAATCGCGTTCTGGGCACTGGTCAAAATAGGAAAATCGACGAGCTAAATTCGCGCGGTTGCATGAAATTCGTCTCGGAAACGTTCGAAATTCAAGCGTGTTTCGATACGAACGAAACGATGCAAGAGAAAGCGTCCGTGGAAGTATTGATCAGTGATCAGAAAGTCGATGATAGGGATCATTATCGGATCATGAAATCTGATCAACAGGTGATGCTTCGCGATGCGCCTGCGCCAGCGGATGCAGATCCAATTGAGGAAAAATCGACCACAAAGGCTCCTCCTGTCCGTGTGAATCGTGTGAAATTGCCTGGGCGAAGGCACGCTAAACCACCTCCAAAAGAGGTCGCAGGGACGAAAGAGCCGGAAAAAATCGACGAATCACCGAAACCGGATAAAACGCCAATTCATCCAGGAACACATGCGCCGCAAGTCATTCGTGCTGGCAAAAAACACGGTATGCATACTGTAGCTTATAATATTGCGTGCCTTTCATGGCGTACTGTAACCGCTAGACTCCAAGATTTCCAGACCCTCTTACGAGCCAGTCTTTTACGGAAAATTCAAATTATAAAGGCGTTTCCAAGATATATTAACTATGCTGAATCCAAAAAATCGCATTTATTTTACTATATGATCGAGAATCGAGAAGTTGGTCAAAGTTATCGATTTCCTAAATATCGATTTTTGATTGATCAGACCGTGATCAACGGATGCAGCGTAGTCGATTGTACTGGAAAACATCCATAGTCAACATCTGTACTTTTATCTGTCGTCCGGAATAATCGATTGAAAATCATGCGCTAAAGCATAGGCAATTTCAAGTTTCGAGATTTTGAAATACATGTGATCAGTGCATAAAATGCACATTTTCTTGGATATCTGATCGTGCTAATTCTAAAAATCACATTTATTTTGATGTGGGATCGATATTTAGAGATTTGATCACTATGATCAATTTCTGATAGGGAGGTGATAGCTCAATTTTGACTTCAGCAATCGATTCTCCATGTTCGATTGTCCAGGAAAACATACCCACATGCCACCCCTGGCTTCATTCTGTGTAAAATTATCAATGGCCAAAGATCATGTGCAAAAGCACAGGCAATTTTTCAAATTTCAAAATCAGTAAATTACATGATAAATGCACTGAACGCATATTTTCTTGGGCATCTTGACACGCTGAACGCGATGGCGTTGTTTATTTTGATGAAAAATCAATATTTACGAATTCGACCAGAATATCGATTTTCTGAAATATCGATTTCTGAGTGATCGTTGTAGGACCAATCGATAAAGCATTATCGATTTAATAGAAAAACATACTTCTATGCTATCTATCGATTGATTTTTGGGCTAATGAAGCAAATGAAAAAATTCCTTGCCGAGGAGGGGTACTGTAACCGCTGTTGCGGCCATGCTCCTTATGGCCATTCATGATCAATCAATTTTTTTCAGAAGAAAAGCAAGACACCGAAGGGAATACAGCAATCGTTGCCGTATTCGTGGTGATCATGATTTTGATCGCGATCGCAGGCATCGTATGGAAATTCGAATTACACAAAAAGATCTTTCAAGCACGATATCAAACGGTAGCCGGGTAGAGAAAAGATGTCATATTTTAAAATTCACTGAATAATCCGAGTTTTTTTGTACTTTTATACCCTGGAAGCGTGAATTTCAGTTTTTCCCAATTTCTCCAAAATGAATTGAATTATCCCATGAGGCTAGTGTTGAAATTCAGAGCTATTTATATATTGCGCAATTTTGATAGATTTAGATACGCGAACATATTAAATCGATTAGATGTGATTTATAATAAAATGCGATAATACCAATGTTTTGCTGTCATTCATATTCCCATCGTGGTAAAATTTGATCAGCATTCAAAAAATGGGCATACATAATTTAAGGCCATTATCACATTGGCGAAAACTTATATACAAAAAACTTTCGTCCATGATTCGTGGATATGAAAAAGTAATGATCCAGGAATGTGATCATCCAAATCAACCTTCGATCCACCGTGTCATTTCATGTGTCCCGTCAAGTGAACCATATTGTCATGGAAATGGAAACGAAATCGCATTGGAACAAACGAGTTTGGACTTCGGGCACGACGATTGGGATATTCCGCAATTGGATGATATCGGTTGATATGAACCTTGGTCGCATGAGTCGATTTCTTCGATTATCTGAAAATGAAAGATCCACGTCAATACTTGCAATCACTCTGGATATGCAATCATGCTTGCGAGATTTTGATAAAATAACTAGAATCATACCTGAATAAGGTTATCCAACCCGAACAAATAACCGTCTTCGTGATTTCCCAACGCCCATTGTGTACGATGATCAATCGATCCTGCTTGGATCGGTAAAGCTTTGGCGAAGTCAATAATCCACGCGTTGACGTTCTTTGAATCGTGTATAATCAATACGCTGCTACCGATAACCTGAAACAGATCAGGTGCTCAATCGACTGCACAATCTGAACTGATCAGCACGTACCTCGTGAGAATGGAAGAATTCCGATTGCTCAACCTTCTGCCGCATCAATCGTAACCGTACCAACAACGAACGTCGTAAGGCCGCGTGATTTGGACCGAAGAAGAGCCGGAAGATATCCTTGATCTGAAACGTGGGCGTTGTAAATCAATCGCATACAAAAATGCATGCAAGAAAAATCACTAATGAACTACCTTGTTTACCTGTTCGCGAGTTCTGATCTTCTGGAAATCCTTTTGCAATTCGCCACCAGCCATCTGAAGAAACAAGACGCATGGTTAGAATACTCAAATTGGATTCTGACTCAATATTTACCTTCGCAGCATCGATTCGGAATCCCATTGAAGCGGTTGAGCTCATTTGTTCACGAAACTGAAAGAATCTTTTTCAGATACTTCTAACTGGAAGCAATGCTAAGCACTCACCGTCATGTACCGTAATTTCGTGATCGCTTTCTCCACGCGTTCACTAGCGCTCGGTTCGTTCTCATCGATGGCCATCATTTTGTCGTACAAATCCGGTCGTTTCTTTTGATTCTCAACCTCGCATTCCAAGAACGTTCTCGTGCCCATTTTGACATCCATTATGCACGGATCGACGAAATTTCGACTCAAATCTTCCAATTCCATGAAAACTTAAATACACGCTCATTAGTCTTCGCCTGGAAGAATCAATTCGGAACTTACATTCTCCTTTATGTTCAACTTCTTTGTAGAATTTCGGTACAATATCCGCGGCCGAATCGTCCATCAATTTCCTGTACGCATTGGCTTCGTGACTTTCGTTCTCGCATTTCTTCCATACCGTCTTCTCCGTAGCTGGTACAATTGTGCCTGAAACAGAGAATCGTGTAAATTCCACGAAACTTCGCAATAATATATTCATCCAATTAAATTGAGCATATATTTTCTATGCGCATATTTGTAAAACTGGTTAGCTCAAAGTGCAATGCCAGGTTGATTTTATGTTATCGAAAAAGAGGGAGGCAGGCATCACGTGTTCAATGCCAAAATTTCTGCCTTTGCAAACTTCCTGTAGAATTGAAAACACCAGGCTTGCTTGCTTTCGAATACGATCACCAACATTCGTAATCATAATGTAAATATTTGGCACAGAAGAAAGGGTAAGTAGGGGGGATGCATGGAAAAACTACACTGACTAGTTAAAGCAATGACGTCAATCGACGGCTGGATGAATTCGATAACCTTCTACTTTAATCGCTCCCTTCCCCCCATTGAATATTCTACCTGGTACCTGCCACTTTTGCATTTTCTACAATCTTTTCTCGTGCATTGTGTACAGACAACGCATTGAAAAACTTTGCATCTCAATTTGCTTCCTGCCTGATTCTGCAGGCATTGCAAATTTTATCTCGCGATAAATCTGAATAAACGTACCTTCGTGTCCTGAACATTGCGTCCAATTGGCCAAACGTTTACGTAACCATACGTCCCACGGAATCAACGGTGGGAAAGCCGTTTCGATGGTTTTCTGAAAAATAACCTTGATTAGCGTGTGAATGAAAAATTAGCATCATAAAACGCAGATCATCACATTTGCTAATTTAAAAACTTCACTTACCCTGACCATCAGTCCCAATGCGAAATACCCGGATCCAGACCCGCTTGTAGGATCGGAAAGTTTGCATCTCAATGTCCGTGAACCGGGTTTCATAATTGAGCTTTCGTTCGACGAGGAAGTGGACGGCGTTTGTTGACACGATTCGAACGTGGCCGAACCGGTGAGAGCTTTGGGCGAAACGGGCGGCGAATTCCTGGGGCTTTGTTTGGGCGACGGGAATGGGAAACATCGAATAATCTTCAATACCCAATCGTCGCTCAATACCGCCTCCGCGTCTTTCATCTGAGCCACCAATTTGTCGGCCGATCGTTGACGGCCGAACTTCAACTTGTTCGGATTCTTCGACTGAATCCCGTTGACGATTGGTTGACGTTGTTGTTGTCGGAGATCATCGGATTCGTATTGACGAGACGTCAACATATCCCACATGGTGGACGTCGAACAAATCAATCCGTTCGGCGGCGCTGACGGTGGCGGTTGTACTTCGTCCACGATAATCGTCGGTGCCGACAATGTCGGCGTTGATAATTTCCTCTTCGGAATCTCCTTGCATTGACGTAACATGGCCGCGACGTCGCTATCAGTAGACGATTTCTCCACGCTCACGCATTTACTGGTCGATGTTGTTGTTGTCGTCGACGGATTCGTCCCACTCGTGGCGTTGGTGAAATTCAATTTCTCCGCCGATCGTTTCAATATTTTGAACGATAAAGCTGAATGAAAGCCGCACGATTGTTTCGGTTCGCGTTGTTTGCGTAATTTCTTTGGCGATCCTCCTCTTGAATCAGTCCTCAAATCGTGAATATCGGTCGATATCGATTCCAATTTCGATTGAATAATATCCACATCCGATTGGACGTAATGTCGATTAATATCGGTCGATACTTGTTGGATGAATTCGTTTTGAACTATTTTCTCCGGCATAGCGGTCGACGGTTTCTTCGATTCGCGTCGTCGTATTAGAGTACTATTTTTACAACCCATAATACGAATGGTCGATCGTAAAATCCACCTAATCCTGTCCTCGATTGAATGGAAGCCGTTTCGAGCAGATACCGACGACGGAATGTTCATACAGGCGAACGAATGAACGCGTATCTGAAAATGGGTATTGTAGAATAGGAAAAATGACATGTCATTTTATGAGTTTTCTCAAATGCCCTGTACGGCATTGAATGACGTATGAAAAGATCGCATTTTTGAGAAGTTAACTAATAAAATTCCCAATGCGTCACAATTATTAAGGCCTCATGATACGGCCGGGACGAATCAGACGAATTTGCGGGCCTTATCAGCGGGCAAAACGAATTGCCCCTTCTTATCAGCTATGACGCACGAAAGCAATCTTCGCATTTGGTACAGCCGGAGCATGTACAGATTTCTAGCTAGCTGGGCAAACGCCAGACCAATATTCTTGATCTCTAAATCAAGACGTCATCAAGAACCGGTCGAGAACTTCTCAAAACGCGACCCAGTTTTCATAAAACGCGATCATCTCGCATTTTTCGAAGTCCCCCTTTCCCAACCTTCAATGCTTGGCATTGAATGTCAGCCAATCTAGGTAAAATTCCAGTAGGAACTGGAAGAAGTTGATTTATTCATGCCATTCAATTCTACGAATGGCTCCCTTCTTTCTCCCATTTCTGGACGGAAATCGAAAGTACATGGGGCTAGCTAAGCTAAACTACGACTATGTACACGAAGCAGCTAGCAAAACGGAAGGCTGGTAAATTTCTCGCCAACGCATAAATAAACTTACAGCCTAGCTATTACATTCACACGTAGCAGATGAAGAAATATTCAATGTACAAAGCCAACTACTGGCTGGGAAAAAGCCAAACACTCCACATCGGATAGATGAATATCCCTTTATTCCAGACAACATGCCAGTTACATGAATACACACAAAGTGAATGACCTCGAATAGATATACGTGAATGTGGAAAACAAAATAGACAAAAGACTTTTTAAGTATATTAGCAATGTCACGAGTATCATATCCTCAGGCACTACCGGTTTTCAATATATGCAAAACCTGATTACGCTCCCCCATAAGGCAAAATTATATGGACTAGCACGCGGCATATATTATACCATGTGATAATTTGATGACTTCATTTGGTGGGACCATACCTTCTATCTTTCCTCCTCCCTCATCGCGTTTGAAGTTCATTGAAACAATTGTCGCATACTCGAACCGCCTTCTTGGAAACGCCCACGAATGCTGATTTACTGGAGCAATCGTTGCAGAAGATCATACCGCAATTTCGGCAGTGATGCTGAAATAAGGATTAGTTTGCAAAACGTCTGCTTCAGCATTGGAGAAGGCAAAATTCTCCATTGACTGGAGAGTAATTTTAACATACTGACCTTTCTGTTTGTGATTGAGAATGGCTTCGTACATTTCATACACATATGGACTTCGGAATCGTCGGCCCATTTTCGGCTGTAATGACGATTGATATCGATCTGAAAGAAGCATGCATCATTCAACTGATCATAACACAAAGACTTCGTGCTTACCTGGAACGATTGATGCTCTCGTCCCAATTCATACATGGCGGAAATCGCGTCGTCCAAACGCCGTTGAATTTCTTTACAATTGTCCTTTTCTTCTTCGATGTATTTCTCGTTTTGCACGCAACGTTCAAGGAGAATCTTCTTCTCGTCCTGCAGTTCGCCGGTCTGTCGCTCCAATTCTGAAAAATCGACTGGTGAGCTAAACGCAAATCAATCTAGCTCAACGCTCTCACCTTTTAGCCGATGTTCCATTGCCTTGTTCTTGGCCGATTCCAATTCCAAATCGGTGACTCGAGAAGCCAACTGGGTTCGCATATCGCTCAATGAATCGGTCAGTGAACGCAACTGTTGATCGAATTCCGATTCTTTATGGGAGTATTCGTCGATAAGACGTCTGTGTTCTCGCTTTGATTCATCCTGAAACCGAATGCTTTGAATGACCAGTCTCATGTCCCCACTTAAAGGCCTTACCAAATCTTTCTCCAGCTGAATGGCACGTTCCATAATCGACGCTTTCTCTTGAGCACATTTTGACTCGAGTTCGGTCATTGACGTTTGAACCTGAAATAAGAGGCGGTTTACAATACAATTCATTATAAATAAGCAAGAGATTACCTGCTCGAACATATTCCGTACTTCTTGGGCCGAATCACGCGCTTCTCGCAATTCGATCACTTTCATATCACGTTCCGATAGCAGTGCATTGATTTTCTGAAAGAAGCACTGGTTACAGCTTTCTGTGCTGAAAATGCATCGGGGCATTTCAGGTTCAAAAAATTAAAATCCTTACCTTCTGCTTCTCACTGATCTCCTGTTCCTTCTCACGAGTGACATTCTTCAATGATTCTTCCAATTGCAGCTTGTCGGCTAACGCCTCTTCGAATATGCGATCACGCTCTTCCGAATGCTTCTTGAGTTCATCCAATTGCTCGTGTAGATGCTGATTCTCGGCCTTAACGTTTTCAATATCGGCTGATATTTGTTCCACGATCTCCCGCCTTTCCTGAAACCGGATTTTGTAAGGTTGCTTACAAGGAACAAAATGGCAGCTTACCGCATTTGCTTCGTCCAATTCGTCCGACAACTTATCCAATTCGTCTTGCTTCTCCCGAACCAGTGCTCTTGTTTCTTCACGAGTGGTACGTAAAATATCTTCCACTTTCGCCAATTGAGCACGTAAATCGGCCGCTTGCATTTCGGTCGCCTTCAGGGCGTCGGCGAGTTCGTCTTTGACCAATGCGTCTGACTAAAAGTAAAAGATTATTTCCCATGACTTCTCCACAGAGAACATCCAAGATTACCTGCTTCTCATCGCTGAGATTCGTGATTTCACTCGTCTTCTCCATCAATTGCTTCTTCAGATTAGCCTCGTTATCCGCCTGAAACGAGGTCTTTTTAAAATCCAGACTGCAAATCTGGATGCTATGACTCACCAATTTCGATAATTGTTCCCTCAATTCGACAATGTCGTTCAATGCCGCAGTCTTCTCCGAAACCAACGTTGCAACGGCGTCCTTAGATTGCGATACATTCGAGTTCAAATCATCGATGGTATTTTCCAAGGAACGCGAACGTGCCTGCAGAAAGCAATGCACTGGTATCAATATTACTCATGCATAAAATGAATATTTTACTTATAATTACCTTTTCAACCTCCACCGCGGATGATAATTCCTTCACCGTCTGCTCCAATGTTAGTTTCTCTTGACTGTGCAGAGTGGCAGCATCATCACGCGTGCGAATGAGATTAGTCTACAAAAAACGCCATTTTAGGAGCAGGTCAAAAAGTAATCTCTTCAGGCTCACTTGCACAGCCAATAATTCGGTGATATGTTTCTTTCCAGCGTCCAAATCAGCGGTCACGGCCGTCAGCTTTTGCGACAGTGATTCGTTTTCTAATAGCGATTTCTTCACCTGCAAAGCGGGTGTTATCATTTGGGACCAATAGCAACGCTGTAAAGATTACCTGATCTTCAGCAAAAGCGCACTTCTGCTTCCATTCATCGATCGTCGCTGATAAGCTTGTTTTCTCCTGAAAAAGAAGCCCTGCTGTCAGCAGAGCCGATTAGCATAACAAACTAAGCATACTTCTCTCCATTTGAGCTCCGCTTCCACAAATTCTTCACGAATCTTGGTCAATTTCACAATGGACTCGTGAGCAGATGTTTCGAAGCGATTGGCTTCTTCCAATCGCTGTTGAAGCTGAAATGAGCCGTTTTTAGCCATCAGGAACAGTCATTCATGACCCATTTTACCTCAACAAGGGTGGCTTGTAATGACACCGCAGACGCCGTCTTCACATCCAATTCCGCCATCAGATGATTGATCTCGTTCTTCAAATTTGCCGAATCTTGAGCCAATGCTGATATGTCGTTGCTGGCAGCGTTGAATCGCTTTTCCAAATCGTCGATCATCGCATTTTTCTGAAAAGCAGGCATTCTTAACCTCAAGCACAATGAAGTTGAGAAAATTGCTTACTTCGATCAATTCCGCCTTCTGACGACCATTCTCTGTCATGGACTCATTTCGGAACGATGCAAATTGGTTTTCCAGGTCCCGTAAATTGCTGTCGAGCCGAGCCTGGAAACGATACATTCATTACACAAGTCAGAATAATGAAAAAATTTACCTTCTCTGCTTGCAATTGGCCCATTGCAATCTCGGCACTGTTGTCCATTGTCATGGATTGCAGAATTGCGTCTTTCTCGTTGGTGAGTCGGTTCACCGCGTTCTGAAGTTCTTCCATACGTCGCAAAGTTTCAGAAGCTTCGACCACCCTGAACAGAAATGTCTTTAGTCCGATCCCCCAATTGAAACTGTAACTGCTTACTTCCGCTCAAGTTCCAATTGCAGATTCGACTCTCTGCTTGTTGCGGATTGCAACTCCGATTTCAAACCGTCATTTGATCGCTTCTAAAATAAAATTCTATGCAGGCACAAACTGAGACAACTGCTTAGCACTTACCAATTCCTCCAATTGCACGTTTAAAGCCGAAATATTGTCATTCAATCGATCGGCCATGGCTGATTGTTCAGAGATCGTCTTCCCCAACTGAAATTGAGGAAAATAAGCCAATGGAAATCAATGTAAACGAACACATTACCTTTGTAACATGAAGTTCCAATTCCTGATATCTGGCCACACCCGCCGCCATTTTTGCATGAAAATCTCTGAAAGAAATAGTTGTTAAAGGAGTGCATCAAAAGAAATATGCTCTCTTACTCTGTCATGGCTTTATTCTTCTCTTTAACATCATCCACCTGCGCTTGCAAATCGATCATCTTCACTTCTTGCCTAAAAATGCAGCTCTGTAGTATATCTGGACCAGAACATTCAATTCAGCTTACCCGTTGCATGTGCTTTCCGACTGTGTGTATTTGGACGCCCATTCCGCCGTTTCACGCTCCTTCTCCTGAGCCATATCATTCATGAGCATTTGGGCGTGGATCAATTCTTTCCGCAAAACCGCCACATCGTCGTCACTGGGCCTACAAGAAAGCGTGTCTGTAAAATTGACGCCACCAAAGCTCATCAATTACCTCTGGCTGAGTTCGGCTTCCAAATCCTGCACCCGTTCTTTCAATTCCGCAATTCGTGATTCGCGTGCAGCACGTTGGCCGGTTTCTTCATCGTATAACGCTTGGATGGAAGCGTGTTCACGAGACATGTTCAGCGATTTCTCCATAACACGATCCCTCTCGCGAGTGGTTGATTCATTTGATCTCGTCAATTCGGCCACTTGCTTCTCGAGGTCCAGCATTTTCGTGGTAACTAGAAACAGAAACACTGCTTGTAATTAAGCTGATAGCAAATAATTAGCATTACCAAGTGCTTTGCCAGCTTCCAGCATCTGGATCTGTTGCATCAAAAACATGGACTCGTTTTCCACGCCTGGTTTGGATGATACGCCCTTTGATGACGCTTCTTCTACGATCTTGTGCAATTTATCCACTTCCTTTCGCAATTCGATGGCATAACGTTTCTCTTCCTGAAAAAAATCACGAGCTGTAGCTGATCAAACCATTCCTGCATTGATAACTGACCTTTAATGTCGCCCGTAAATCATTCATTTCTTGCCGCATCGCCAAAATATCGACATCCCTAAAATGGAATGACCGTATTAGCATAACGGTCTTCCAAATAAACTCATAATTTACCTGTTATCTCCGGTTTCATTCGCGTGCATAGCCATGAAATGCGACTGCAGAGAATCGGCTGACTGCAGTTCTTGGAAGCATTGCGGGCAAACGAAAGACGATATCGTACTGGCACTTCTTTCCGCCGATCGATGAATATCAGTATCGATTTTTTCCGCACTTGAATTCGGAATCTAAAAATCATTCGCTGCAGTATCAAATTTCAACCAAAACAGCCAATCTTACCGCCTGATTTTGATCAGAAACCGCCTTCCCAACATTCGGTTGACCACCGCCATTCTCGACGCCAGATGGAATACCGTGAAGTGATTGATAATGACTTTGCAATAAATCGATGGTCTCGAATGTTTTTCTGCATTCCGGGCACATCAAACCCTGAAAAAATAGCCAATTTTAGTGAAATCAGAATTTTCCGAATTACATGCAAGCATTCCCTACCCAATGCAATAGAGGAAACCAACAAACCTCATTAAAATTCTGCGAGTCGTTCTGACTTGTAGTACCGCCAATCGGAACCGACGATGATTTCTAAGAAGAAATTCACATTTATTGATTAAATTTCCAAAATGAGGTCATACCTCTTGCTGCTGTTGAACGACGTTTTTCAGACGTTTCAGCATATTGAATAGAAGGTGCACAAAGGGAAATATTCAATACAAGTTCACAAATCAGTTGATTATTTGAGAAAACAAATTACTTTTGCAAGAAATTCGAGAAAATTGTTTTCCCGAAATTACCGTACGTGCAACACTCGAGGTCACGTGACACGCAGGATTCGCAACTGCTTATACCAGCATTGCCGGGAATCCGCCCTCGTAAAGCACGTCAGTATGCGGAATTCAAATTTATCGGATTACTGTAAGCGCAATTTCATGCTTTTGAACGCAAATAATGAGTTGTATCATGGTCAATGAAATTTTATCCGCATTCCGTATCAATTTTAGTAAAAGGAAGGCCAATTTTAGCGGTCTGTTTTTCAAGATTGTTTACGAGTGTTACGCCCATAAACCGCTTCCCAAAAAAAGGGAGACTGCCCGTAAAAGACATTGCTTGTAAGCTTCGGTGTCAACTCGTACCTGTCTGAAAGGGTCGGTACGGGGCATGGCACACAATGCGTAAAGCTGGCAGTAATTTTTTATGCACTTCACTGCCTAGGCTGGCAGCTAGGCTGAAAGCGAATTGCACAGCACCGTCTGGTTTTGACGCAAGGTGATAAGTTTTTCAGAGAACACAAAATGACACGCCGCCGAAGGAATGGAATGGTATTGGATGGCGCGGGCAGACGAGTTTTTATGCGAATTTTATAAGCAACCTGATGTTTTGTTGCAACTGCTAAATACGGCCCTATCACTAATTCGAGGCTGTCACCAATCGGTGTACATAAAACTTGTTTTTCCCCTGATTACAATCTCCGTATAAAAGAGGAACTCAGGAATGGTGCTCTTTTGAACTTCCCTGGAAGTGCCTTCACTTTTGAACTTTCACATTTTCAAGTACACCTCTAATTGGGAAAAATGTTCGATGATATTAGTTTATCCGGAGATAATTTCTCATTGTCTTCGTCGCCCGATGTGGATGACGAATTGTCCGCTTTATTTTTCCAAACATCAACGGCTATTCACGCGAATTCCCGATCGAAAAGTTGCAGTTCCAGTGATTCGGAATTGAAAAAATTGCTCTTGAAAAAATCCCATATCACTTCGAGGCGATTTTCAACGTCCGCCATTTGCGGATCAGTGAAAAGTATCGGAAAACAGCATCGGTCGAAAAAGAGATTCCTGATGGAATTGAGCGAAAAGCTGCCAGTCATCAATCGATTATCCACTTACGACTCGTGTCGTACTGTAATCAAGAAAGGGGATAAGAAAAAGAACGCCGCGTTGAGCCTTTCCTTGGGTCATTTGACTCAGATGGTCAACGAAATCGGGATTGCGCAATTTGAGAAACCATTCACGAAAGCATTGAATGATGTTCTATTGGCCGAGCCGATATTGGATACTGAAAATCCGGATCAATCCTACGGGTATTCGAGAAGTTCATCAATCAGTACGGGTGAAAATATCGATTTGATCATGCGATATGATCAATATTCTGATCAAGATTCAACGGGTACAAGGTGCATGACCGTATCTCCATCCGAATTCAGCGATATCAGCTCAGAAGAAGATGTATTTCCGGAAATACTCGCACCCTCATTTGACTTCCCATTACCTCAAGAGGATATGCAAAAATATATGCAAAATTTATACGATTTTACCGATCATGATTTCGATGCATTATGCTCGATTTCGTATTGAAAATTTCATGCGTGTCTAGACTAGATTATTGTAAAGGTTGAAAAAAAAGTCGTGTAAAAAATTATTATCAGTGCAATCAGGCAGTGCCTGTTTACAAATGCGTGCGCGAAATTTCAAATCATTGACAATACCCGCATTGAGTGGAAAGTGAGAAAAAGTTTATCTCATGTCATGGCACCCAGCATGGTACAGAATATTTGCATAGACGAAAAATAGACCACGATTCGACGGTGATTGAATGTACCAGGATCAAATGACATTGTTTTTCAAGCTAATCATCGTCAACTTGCAAATAGCAATCAATTGCGAAATTTTGGCCTTGAATGGCAGGATTTTCGACTCGAAATTCAAATTCCCGCCATCCACCACTTATCTCAGTTCTGAATCGAATGTGCGCATAAATTCCAATGCTCGTGTTTGGCTGCTTGCCAAAATGATGGATTTTGGAAAATTTCGCCGATTCGAATCGAATGGCATAAAATCTCGGTAAATAATGGAATCGAAACCAGCTGAAAATGATTCGAAAGTATCCGAGACAATGCCTCATAGTGATTCAGATGAAGACGGCAATGAAATCTTGGAAGAAAGTCCATGTGGAAGATGGCAGAAACGAAGGGAAAAGGTAAAAATTCATTTTGGAAGGGGATTTTACTGATGCGTTTTTATTCCAGGTAAAACAACGCGATGTTCCCGGTATTGACGCCGCTAATTTGGCGATGGATAGCGAATTGGGCGTGGAAGTTGTATGGAACGAAGTTCAATTTTCCGAAAGGAAAAATTTTCGAGCTCAAGAGGTGAAAATTTTTTTATTCCTTTATAATCAGCAATTTATTTACTTCCCCTTATTTCAGGAGAAAATCAAGGCCGTGTTCGATAATCTCACTCAATTGGATCACCCGAATTTAGTGAAATTCCATAAATATTGGATGGATTCGAAATCAGAAAAGCCTCGTGTAAGTGCAATTTTGGAATTTATATTCTCGGCTGTAGTGAGCAAAAAACCTATTGCAGGTGATTTTCATTACTGAATTCATGTCGTGCGGATCGATGTCTCAATTTCTCAAACGTACGAAGAAAGGAAACAAATCGATGAGCGAAAAGGTATGGCATCATTTATTTTCTGAAAGGCATGCATGTATGCCTTCTCTCTTTAGGCATGGAGAAAATGGTGTACACAAATTCTGTCGGCGCTGAATTATTTGCATACCATCGATCCGCCAATTGTACACGGAAATCTCACATGCAATACCATATTTATTCAACACAATGGCCTGATCAAAATTGGCTGCGGTAAGCTTTGTTAATGGTTACTTTTCAAAGCTACAAGAATCTTTTATTTCAGTGGCACCAGAAGCAATTCATCACCATGTGAAAACGTTCCGGGAGAATATGAAGAATATGCATTATATTGCGCCGGATTATGAGTGTAAGTGACATTGCTTGAATAATGGCAGAATTACAGCTGATTACTTTCAGCTGATCTGCCAGTAACGCCGGCTGCGGATATTTATGCGTTCGGCATTTGCGCTCTCGAAGTAAGCATTTTTCCAAATTGAAATGTGCTGGATTGAAAAATCGACATGATTTTCAGATGGCTGTGCTTGGGTTTCCGACCAATGGTGAGAATACAACGGTCGTCGCACCGGATCTTATCGAGAAAACTGTGCAATCGTTGGAAGAACCTTCGCAACGGGTAAGGAAACGTTACTTGAGCCATTTTTCATTACTGATACACTGCTGTTTTAGGATTTTATCGAACGCTGCCTATCGAAAGTTCCTGCATCACGACCGACAGCGAGGGAACTTCTATTTCATCCCGTCTTATTCGAAGTACATTCCTTGAAGTTACTGGCCGCTCATGCGATTGTCAATGACAGAAGTAAGTCATTTAGCGTTGAGGTAATGAAGCTGTCTCAAATGCTATTTTTTTAGTTTTTGATTCGTTGAATGGCGATGATGTACGCATCAAAGAAGAAGACAAGGATCGAGTCATATCGGAGATCGTGCATTCGGATGGAAGACAGCCTGTGGTTTTTAAGTAAGCGGATTGATTGCTCTGAGTATTAGCAGTGCAGCAGTTCAGCTTATTTATTTAGCTGAATTTATTACAGTAGTCTCCTCATTTTAGGTACTGCCAAGTGCCGTCTTTCGAGCTCGATAAATTCTTGGAGGATGTTAGGTATGATTTATGGATTTCTAATATTCACAAAACTGCACGTGCTGTTTTAGGAATGGCATTTATCCCTTGACCGCGTACGCTCATCCCATCCATCGTCCGCAGCGAATGGCTAGCGTGGATTCATCAGCTCCTCGAGTCTTATCCCCACCGAAGGAACGACATAATCAAGATATGTTCGTGCTAGGAGACGACAGCAACGATGAGCAGCATATCGAAACCAGGAGAATCGTTTTGGTGGCCGCTGAAGTTAGACCAGCCGACAGCGGAAATGGTTGCAGCGTAAGTGGTTTTTTTTATTGAGATGAAGATTAGTATTGACTGGCCCCTGTTTCAGCTGACCATGCTGCTGAAGATGGAAGACAAGATGTTTCGGCAGCTGAATTCGGACATTTCGGACAACGATACGCCGGAATTGTTGGCCAACGAACTTGTGCATCATGGTTTTATAAATAGGGTAAGCGTTGGGTTGAGCTGATTCTTAGCCAACCAAAGTTCTCTGCTAATAATGCCAATCGGTTTCAGGAAGATTGCACGGAAGTGATCAATGCGATCGCGGCAGCATTGATACGATTTCAACTGGAACAAACGTCGCAACCAATGGAAGCAACGATGACGGTGGAAACCAATTAGCTCGTATTATTGGCCAATTCGACCGCGTACTTCCTGATTTCTCTCGTCGCGAGATTGCGACGATAATTCTGGTGAGTGGTGGGTGGAAAGCGCGAGAGCTTAGATTGGTTCTACCTTATTCTTCAATGAACATCGATTTATGGTCCAATTTGCTCAATTATTTTGGCGTCAACGGTAACGTACCGATTATTGTGTTGCGGGATTTTTGTATAGTCTACAGACCGAGAGGTTTGTCCTTTTTGAATTCTTGTTTTTTTACATGCTAGTCGTCGAGGTCCTACTAAAGCGTTTTTTGCTAAATTGCCTGAGCGATGTCGTATTGAATCGCTTTTTATTGGGTCTTAGGTATTGAATTCGATGTAATTCTTTGTGGATTTTTGTACTATGAGAATTCGTATGCACATAGTAGGTTTATCAACCATTATTTATATATTCTGAATTCGAGTAAATGTGATTCCTTTATATTAGCTGGGTCCTGTCTTGTCAATGGCTATGCCATGTGTATTTTGAAAATTTGATCACGATGTATTGAATTGATGAAATGTCTCTCTCGTTTTAGATTGCCTTGAAAAATGGATCCGATCATTGCTGATGTCCAATCGTTATTGAACCAATTGATCGATCAAACGGTGGCCGAAATTTCGACGTGTCAAATCGCGGATCATCCCGGATCAAATTCACCACCAACGGATTTATCCGAACCGAATGTCGAACCAGGGTCAACTGCGATTGCGCAATCGCCAACGGTCAATGCCAATTTGGAATTCTGCGATATATTCGATTCCGAACAAGAAGCCGAACCGGAACATCCGATTTCGCAATTACCAACGGCCGACGTCCATGTGGAATATTCGTACTTCTCCGATATCTTCAATTTACCACCGACTCAATGCTATCCGTCACAATTCGGATCTCCGATCAAGAAAAGAACGGAATTCGTGACTCCGGCGTCGCCCAGGAAAGAATGCGAATCTCCGGTATCGCAAAGGAAAGAATTCCAATTATCGATTTCGCAAAGGAAACAATTCCAGTCGCCGCCGACGTCGCAACAAAGGAAAGAATTCTTATCACCGCGTCCACCGACGCCATTCCGAATGCTGAACGAGAAGGGTGTGGTGTGGTCGCCGGCTCGATCACAAGTGGATCTATTCAAAAGTAAGCTGATTTTCTTAATTCGGATCAGTCAATGGTCCTGGCCAGTTGATTCACAATCATCTCTATTTCAGGCATGAACGTGACGCCGAAGAAATCCGGATGCTTCGTGACACCAATGGGGAACTTTACGCCGAATATGACCGTTTCATCCTCCAATCCACAAACCAGGAATTTGGTGACCGCCGCGATGAGTCAACTTCCAATATCAGGTATGGATTTCTGGGATGCAGCAAGCGTGTATTTCTGACAGTGACATCGATCCTGTGCATTCATGCATGCTTTAGCGACACCTGCATTTCAGATAAACCAATACCGGTTTTGGATTTCGCGAATGCCCTGCCAACGGTGGCGATCCAAGCGGCTATCGAAACTGCGAAGAAGGTCAAGAAAGATGGTAAGTGCATTTTCATTTCTCTTTCTGACGACATCGCAGCTAAACGCTGAATTCTATTGCAGAATTCTGCCCGCCCTATTGCGTGGGCATGTACCAATCGGCGCCCATGTGTTCGCGTTCCAATCGTCCAATGCGTATCGGATTATCGAAAAGCCGAAAAAGGAAGCATCCATTCGCGGTGGCCACGAAGCACAGTTCGGTGGAAGAATGAAATTTCGCTACTGATGAAACGATCCGATTCTTACATTTCTACTTCCTTATCCAACGTTCATTCCGGTTTCGCTTTATTCACATTTTCGCCTAGTTACGGGTTTATTACGTTCATTTTGATTAATTACCGTGTTCACGAATTATAATCGTGTATTTCAAAAATCAAGATTGCATTCACTTCTGATCAAGCGTGTTTGCCAGTAACGATGATAAATCAACTGGCCGATTATAATTGAAATTCATCAATCGAAGTAATTCGTCATCGGTCTTGGGCAATTTCTGATCCAAGAACGTCCATAAGGCCAACGTTTGCAAATAATACGGATGTTCGAGGCCGAAGCAAACTTCGAATATGGTCATGGCTTCGTATGCGTATTGAACGGCTTCTGCGCGTTGACCTTTCTCGATCAACGTTTTGACCAAGTGCAATAATTGGTATCCGGTGTGACGATCACTTTGCGGAAGGCATCTGAAACAGGAGCGTATGAAATACGCTTTCAGAATGAATGAATGTACGACGGTTTACCTTCGATAGTTTTGATATACCATCTTCTGCATATCCGGATTAGTCAACGCCTCGTCTTTGCTCCCGGTCATTTGCAAGTAGGCCGTCATCAAGCGACAATAATAAATGTTCTCCGGGTGTAGAATCTCTTGAGCCTCGTCCAGCATCTTCTTGAATTCGTCAATCTGCTCCTGGGCGGCGGATAAATCGAATTTGGACGGTATGGTTTTCATCAACGACTGGCCTTTGATAACGTCGTCCTTCTCGATCAAACTGGAGCATTTCGGGCACGTAATATCCATCGGTTCGGATTCCTCGGTAATAATGATGGGTTCGGAACATTTCTTGTTCGTGCATTTGATGCTGGTCAACTTGTCGTCGTCCGGATCCACGCATCTTTCGCATTGACACCAGAAATACCACTTGGAGAACAGTTCGTTGCGACGTTGATATTTCGAACGACCGACGTCCACATACGCAATGAAGGATTTCTTGTAATTCTTTGCATCCACATTCGGAACCAACGGTCGAAGGATGGCACGGAAACCGTCGAAGACCAACGTTGTATTCGGTCGGCAACAATGATCGTAACGTGATACGCCTGAAATAATAATATCTTAGTTGCTGGACACACGTCCAGCAAGATTTTAGCTTACCTAAATCCAAGGCTATTCCAACTTCATCTCCGACGCTGGTATGGATACTATGGCTGTTGATCCAGGCTCGGCAGAATATGAGGAAGAATTTCTCTTTGTCCGGCATATCGTCGCCAAAGAATTTGGCCGTCTTATCGTACATCTTCTCGAAATGTTCCATTTTCACCTCATTTTTCCTGATATCCTCCTCATGGGTCATCAATTCGTCGAAACGTCTGTCCTGCTGCCAATTGCGGACATCGCCGTTCTTCTCGATGAATATCACTTTATCCACGATTCGACCAATGAATAACGCTTCGGTGACGGGTAAATTCGGGAATACTCGTTTCAATCGAGCGCATTCCGATTTGTGATGATCTCGCCACGCTTGACGTTGACAATCCTTGTTGCAATAACGGGCGAATCGGCAATTTCCGCATAATTGTACTTTCTGCCGTTGACTGGAATTCGGTTCAGCCGTCGGTCGTCGAAGACAATACGAACAATATGTTTCCGCTCGTTGATTCAATAAAATATAGGCGAACGGTTTCTCGAAGAATTTCACGCGATCGTAAATTGCACTCGGCTCCATATTGAACTGGGAACTGAATTCGTACGATGTTGGCTGGATGCAATGATGAGGCGAAATAGCGAGACGGCGTTGAGCTTCTTAGAATTTCGCCAAGCTGCTGGAGTAGGTTGAAAATTCCACTCGAAAACGTCAGCTGTGCCGTTCCGAGACGAGCCGTTGCCAGAAATACTCGAAGGCAATGCGAGGCCATCGGAGTTCATCCTGAAACGAAGCATGGCGTATTAACGAAAGCAACTGGTTCTGCTGAAGCAGTGCTTTAGAAAATGAGAAAAGCAATCTCTCACATTCTCGGAGATAAAATCGATGATACATGAACAACGGTAAATCCGAGTGCAGGCGTAATTCCCAGTATGCCGATTAATTTGAATGAATATGGAATAACGTTTCTTGCGAAAATCCGGGGTCTGGTAATTCCAATAGGAAATCATCGATCGACCGAAAATCCTGAAAAGACGAAATGGCAAGGAATATCGATTTGTACCAAAGGAGGATAAAAATACTTAGCTTCCATCTGTTCAGAAATCGTGGCCGGCAATATTCCAAGTGGAATTTATGATATTTCAATCAACTTATTGATTGAACTGAATTGATCCGAAATTCCCAAATATGGAATTTTGCGACGAAATAAATTCCGGCGCGCACTAGCAGACGAACATGCTGCCTATATCAAGCGGGCCGGGGAGGCGTGGTTTTACAAAAATGACTTTACTCTGTACGTGGAAAACCGGAGACAGAGCATTTTCGTCGATTCGTCGTCCGTCATTCGCGTCGTTTTTCCTCGAGTTGTGAGGTCGAGCCGAGAATCCGTGGAGGAATGGCCAGTGAGAATCCGTACGAGGTGACGTATTTCGAATTGAAACGAATGAACGTGAACAAATCGGATTGGAAAGGATCGTTGGGTATTCATATTGACGAGAAATCGCACGGCGTGGTGGTAATTCGGGCAGTACGGGAAGGATCGGCGGCAGAGAAGCACGGAATGATGGTTGGTGACTACGTAGTATCGCTCAATGGACGACCGGTGATTGGGAAAGCCGAATTGACGCAAGAAATGGCCGGTATCGAATCCGATTTGAATATGGTCGTGGCGAGAAAACGTACGCATCCATTGGATATGGCCAAATTGCAACTGCCGAATGGTATTGAAAAGAAATCCCAATGCAGCTACATTGTGTGTAGGTAAGTCTTCTTTTTCTTCTTTTATCTTGAGCCAGAAAAACTGGCTCCCAATTGCCTTTACTGGCCTACTATAGTCGGATTTTTTAACCGCCGCCTTTGCAAAAGATAGGGCGCCCTTTTTCATTCGCTCCGCAGCCTCTGACGTCATTGAAGTGGCTGGCGAAGATCCCGCCTTCTTCTTTTTGCAAAGGCGGCGGTTAAAAAATCTGACTATAAATAATCCCCTTTTTCAGGGTGAAAAAGTCGACAGATACTGGCGTAGACGTACAAATGGTGGACGGACGAGTTTGCGTGAAGACAGTCAACGTTGGTGGATCCGGAGAAAAGGCTGGTATCAAGAACGGCGATCGGATATTGGCCGTGGATAACGAGATCATTCGAGAAGCGGAACAAATGAAAGATACGTTGGCCGTAGCCAAAGGCGCACCCATCGATATTTTGATCGAAAGGCCACCGGAATCAAAGGTAAGCATTATTCAAAAGATTCTCCTTCCGAGTATGCATTTTTTAAATGCATCTCATTTTGACGCATCAAATCCAATGTTCATGCACTGCATCAATGATTGAGACTCCGTACTCATCCATGGCCTTTATTTCAGGAGCAAAGTGCATCGAAAACGAACGGTCAACACGCATCGACGTCGTACGATTTTTGATACGGTTTCCAAACGGTCAAGAAAGAAGTTGTGGGCGAAGCGGGTTACGGGATCGAACCAGTGCCCAGCGGAGTGCAAAAAATTGGCCGACAAGTGTCGAGAAAACGTTGTGGCGAAATTGGGGGTTCAGCAAACGAAGAGCAAGGCGGAATTGAAGCACGAAAATCGAGTCGAGATCATGAACGATATTTCCATTATACCGCTCAAGAAACACGGATGAAACGACGAAAAAGTGATCAAAAATGATTGATGATACCCATGATGATCGTTGTACGTTCGGATGCGCTTTTGAGACGAATCATGATTGTGTTTCCATGCGATGTGAGAAAATACATATCCAGCTACTCGCCAACAGGGAGGGTGAATGGCGAAAATTGCGATTAATTTGATGCAAGACTACTTTTCTGAATGCGCAGATCATGCTCAATTTTTATTATATAAAACTGCTGGTTTTCGCCAAGCCAGCGCTGATAAAGTTATTTTTACTTTGAAACATGCCTGCCGCCTACGCAAATCTCATTGTTCGTGACCCTTGGTATAGGCCGATGAGCACAGTTGGGGGACTGCTATAGTGTGGGCAACGAAAGCAGCAGAAAACATGATTTCCAGGATTTCCCAGTTGGTTCTGCTGGGCTGTTTGTTCAACTCTAGTGCTGTCTGTCTGATAAGGACTCCCTGTTTACCCGGGGAAGTCGCATCTTTCGTTGCCCAGACTATATATAGTATTGGACATGACTAAAACCAGCCAAAATTCGATCGATTTCTCGTTGCTGCGCACCCGGCTGGCACACTGTGTGCGACTGCCTATGACAAAACCACCGCACCTGCCAAATTCCACATTTTCTGGGGATTTTCTAAAAAATTCTGGAATTTCTCCGATTTTCACAAAGAAGTACACGTCATCGGATTTGGATCGCTGATATTTTACACGGTTCATTTATTTGATCGACGAATTTGGTTAGCCGGATTTATTAAAAGTAAGCAAGAGCTTTGAAATTCTGCATTTTGTGAATTTTAATCGTGCGTTGGATTTTCAGGCGAAAATGATTACGGACGTTCAATTAGCGATTTTCGCCAACGTTTTGGGTGTTACGATATTCGTATTGGTGATTTTGTACCATTACATCTCCGTCAATAATCCGAAGAAATCGCAACATTGAACAGTCTTCCAAATTAGGTAAGCCGTATTTTGCAGAATGATTTTTCATGAAATACAAATCACCCTTTTTCAGATTCACGTTATTTTGGAGAAGATGTGAGATTGGTGACTGAAGAATATTCAAATGGGCAACGTGGCGATTTGGGCAGGATTTGGATGATACGGTGATTTTTGGGGGTTTCGTCAAATTTTGATTTCTCAATTCTTGATCGTTGGATGCCTTTTTGATGAGATGATAAATTGCTTGACCGAAAATCGCCTGCTAATGCATAAATTCGCTTTATGCGATTATATCCTTGAATAATTATGTGCTGATATTTCATGAATGCAGTAATCTCATGTTTTCAGGTGCTAATGGACGAGGATCAAGAAGAAAGACGTTCTCGAACGATGGAACTCGCCGTGCCTCGTCAATTGGATCGTCTGATATCCGTGCATTCGAATTTCGAAGACGAGAACGAGAAGAAAGCGTTGGACTTTCAAGAATCCGATCCCGCCTTCCGAGTATTCATCTGCAATTATCCAGTGGCGCCAGTATTCTTCGCTATTTCCATGGTGGAATTATTCTTATTATTATCGGCCTTATTATTCACGATTGCTCAATTAATTCTACATTCATCGTCTTCCAATGTGGACGAGATGGAATTTATCAACCGTACAATATTGCCATCGACGCCAAAGATGACGACTGCCATTGCGAATTCGATCGAACGACGACGATTATCATGGGCGTCGGCCATATTTTATTGGGAACCGTCGTGGTGGTACGCATTGGCCTATTTACGCCTGATCGTGGCCGTCGTGGCCGTATGCAGCGTATTGTGCGGATTATTCGGATTATGGCGTCAACGTCGGCGATTCTTATTAGCAACGTCGGCCGCGCATTGCGGATTAATTTTATTCCTATTGGGATACATGGCGTTATTGGCTTGGCACGCCGTTAAATTCGACGATTATTTCGCATTCTGTATCGGCGGACTGACGTTGCTTTCGTTATTATTGATCAGCGTTATGGGACTACACGCGGCCGTCATTTCCCACAAATACCTGCGATCAATGGATACGTTCATGGTGGCTGCCAAGAATCGATGGCCTGACGCGTACGAGGAAGCCGTTCGTGTGGTCCGTAGACGTTGTTCCGAACGGAATGGATTATTATCGACTATATACCGCCGATTGACTCGACGATACGCCGTGGTCAAAGAACTGATACGATCGACTACAGCCGAATTGCAAGTCATGCATCGATCGAAAATCGTTTTGCACGATATCGAGGAAGCGGATGGAGAAGAATTGGAAGATCAAAGGAACGACGCCTGAATTCGTGTAAGTATAGATAAATGAATGCTAGAAGTGAAGGACTAGTCTATGCAAACGGGTCATACTCCTTTCGGAGAACCTTGGCATGGTTTTTGCTCAGTCGAAGAATTCATATCACAAGTGCCTTGATTGTATTTGACACCAATGCAATGGCTGTAGATTCTTGAAATTTGCATTTGCTCAAAATGGTCATATCGTGCGCTAGTTTTCATTAGTCATACTGTAGGTCATTTATTCTGATCGTTATCATTGATTTTTGTACATTGCATTGTACATAGTCATGTATTTGGTGCATAATTGCATATTGCTCAGTGTATGGCCGCAATTTATGTTCTTGGCAGGGACAAAAGTAAATACCATGTTGTAATCATGATCGAATCATGCGCAATTATACAGGCATCGTCCTGAAATATTTGATTGAAATTCACTGATACGACCTGATGCAAAATGTCAATTTCAGGTGACCAGAAAAACAACCATGGCGTTATTGGGAATGACGATGCAACGAGTCGGAAGCGTATTGAATTTCGTTGGGATTTATGCGAAAGTGGATTCGGGAAGTGTTTATGAGTAAGTATTTAGCGTTTTGGTTCTTCAAAGCAAGCTTTCATATTTGCGTGGTACTGATAGTGTCTCCTATTTCAGCATCGTTGGACGCGTTCGATGGAGGAGACGAATCAATTTGGGACAACCATTGTGGTGGGTGAAAAAGCATCCTGGTATGCACGGTTGATTTCCAAATTAGCGCCAGTTTGAACTAGTCTATTTTTCAGCGTATACTCGACAAGATTTGACGAAAGGCAATGAAGAATTCCTGCAAGAGATCACTAAGGATATTTATGCGGAAAAAATGAATTCAGTGGCGACGTTGGCACCGGAATCCAGTCCATTACGAGTCGAAGGTGCTGCCACTCAACGCCTACCTTGGACTGCTGAGTAAGCGTAGATATTTCTCGCTTCAATTGATTCATTGATGATTTTCAGTTCTATTCGCACTGGATTGGTGGCGAAGAAACTCGGCACTATTCCTCAATGGACGAAAGAAGGGAAGCGGGTAATATGCACAATGCTTCAGGTATGAATTTCTTGCTTGATTCAGTGGCAGCTGACTCACTGTAGTGGGAGGAGCATATGAAGCATTGCTTGCTCCGCCAGGTTCACCAGATAATATGCGTGATTTCTTTCAGGTTCAAGATAATATCGTCTCAGCGTACACGGATCCAGCCACTTGGTACAAGACATCGACCGCTGGCAAGAGAGAAGGACGTCGTGTACTCGCTCGTTTGAGTATTGCGGTCAATCCAAGCGATCCGCAGCATTTCACGGCTCAATATCGCGGATTATTCGAGAACGCCGGAGTGATGCCAGCCGCCAGATTAGCCACGTTCGCCATTACGCCGGATGCGAGATTAGAACCGGGTAAGATGATTTCCATTATAAAAATCCTGCAGAAAATCAAAGCTGTTCGATTTCAGGGACTCGATTGTATGCGACGCATTTCAAAATCGGTCAACGACTGACACTGTGGGGACGAACGTAAGTATTCATCATGCTTGATCCATTAGGCAATGAACTGATCATGCCTGATTTCAGGAAAGAACACGGATTCGCTGGCGTTATGCACCGATGGGGAATGAAAGGCGGTCCGGCTGATAATCGGGGTTGCACCAAATGGCACAGGCGAATTGGAAGTATTGGAACAAAGGTACGTTGAGGTTTCTCAGTCACTCCGAAGATTAAAATCGGCCTGTTTTTAGGGCGATGGGACGGTTCGCCGTGGCAAAACGATGCCTGGACATATGGGCAATGAATGGAGACCATTGTACGGAATGAAGGTAAGCTCGTTTGCCCATCTTTTCATTACTGAGCTCAATTACGCTCAATTTCAGCTATTACGAATCAATACGAAGCATCAAGTGCTTTACGTGGAAGGCAGCATGGTCCAAGGTCAAGTCGGCAATTATATTTACGTCAGAGATTGCGGAATTTGGTATAAACGAGTCAAGGTAAGCTCTGGGATCGGCTTTGGCTGCCGAATGCTTACAGCATCCATTTTTCAGGATCCGCCTTTCCCAACGCATTATCCGGATGAAGAGAAAGAACCATTGCCGGACGATATTTTCGATCCGTCCATGTACAATTTCGCTGATCCAACAATCACGTTCCCTGAAGTGGAGGAGAAGAAACCGAAACAGCTTGGCGCGAAAGTAAAGAAACAAGCCAAGGTGAAGAAATGAAATTTGCTAGATATGATCCATGTCCAATTTGATAGCCGTGTTCGCGTGGATTCTGTATGCGATTAGGTAAAATAAATCTCAAGAAACTCTTGTGGATTTTGGATGATCATGTACCGTTGAAAAACGGATAATATTTCTTCATGATATTGTTTGTGATTTGGTGTTGATCATCCCGAATTTGCAGGGGTCAAAGTCGATTGCCATAATTGGAAAGGATGTTACGTGTTGGCGTTGGAGTGATCAATCGAAAACAGGTATGTTGGTTTATGAAAATCTAGTCCGGATCAATCTGGAACCATGCTTGGACATGGTCCACGAGCCAAGGCTCAAATCAAGCTTGGTTTCAGCTTTTCTGCGTCGTCCAACGATTCAAGAGCAGTTTGGTATTGGCCGAACATAATAATGGTCAATTATCGCCGGCCACATTGAACGCGATCACGGCTGCGTCGAAATTGGGCGACGTCACGTGTTTGGTAGCAGCCGAGAAAGCGGAACCGATCGCCGCCGCGTTGGCCAAAACCGAACACGTCAAGAAGATCTTGGTAGCCGAGAATGAAGCGTTTCGTGGATTATTGGCAGGTGAGCAAACTTTATCGATTTTTCTAACATCACGGCAGTATTTGCTTTTATTTTCAGAACGAATCGCACCGTTGGTCGTAGCTGTTCAAAAGCAATTCAATTTTACATCGATCGTCGCCAGTTCTACATCGTTTGGAAAGGTATATGAATATTTTTGAAAATTTGCATGGGCTAATGATGATTGATTTTCAGAATGTGATGCCACGGATTGCTGGCAAATTGAACGTGGCACCGATATCGGATATTATTACGATCAAAGAACCGGACGTATACGTACGTACCATGTACGCTGGCAATGCGATTTGTACGGTCAAGAATACGGATCCGGTCAAAGTATTAACCGTACGTTCGACTGCCTTCGAAGCGGCGAAGCAAACCGGCGGATCGGCTTCGAAAGAGAATGGTAAGTCGGGAGATGCTGATTTTGGAAGATTTCAAGTTCAGACCGAGCCTATTTTCAGCACCCAAATGCGATGTGCCGACGGATAAATCGGAATTCATTGGGCAAGAAGTATCCAAATCGGAACGTCCCGAATTGACCAGTGCGAAGATCGTGGTTTCTGGAGGTAAGGCTTAGATTCTGGTTCGAGAAAATAGCTAATATCGATGCCTTTTTCAGGTCGTGGTTTGAAATCGGGCGATAATTTCAAATTATTATACGATATGGCCGATAAAATGGGCGCTGCGGTTGGTGCGTCTCGAGCTGCCGTGGATGCTGGTTACGTTCCCAACGATATGCAAGTTGGTCAAACGGGAAAAATCGTGGCACCGGTATGTATTTCGCATGGTTAGAGAAGCCTTGGATAATGTCGGCACCTTTTTCAGGAGCTGTACATCGCGGTTGGCATATCAGGAGCCATTCAGCATTTGGCCGGTATGAAAGATAGCAAGACAATAGTTGCGATCAATAAGGATCCAGAAGCACCGATATTTCAAGTGGCCGATGTGGGATTAGTTGCGGATTTATTCAAAGTAAGCGTCATTTTGTTAAATGCGTGAGGAAAATTTGTCCTCATTAGCTTGCATCCCTTGCGTATGGCGGTCATCTTCAAATTGACCAAGCCTATCCTCATTTCAGGCAGTGCCAGAAATGACGGAATTACTTTCGAAGAAATGAATGATCAGTAATTATTGATAGTACATTTTAAATAACGTGATAACCAAAAGTATTGCAATGATTAGCGTTCCAAAATACATTGATATCCAATCAATTTGTGTTTGTGGTCATTGCAATGGTCATTTGGCCTGCATATTTTCCAGTGCGTTCATAATTGCGCAATATGTATGAATGGTCTTTTCAGGATTTGGAACGATGCTCAATCCCGGAATCTGGGTTTATTTATTATTGGCGTTATCGAATTGCTTCTGCTGTGAAGCGAAGAGAAAGGTAAGAATCTGTATTTGGATGAGGGCGGATTCTGATGATCCTAATTTTTAGATGTCCATCAGCTGGAATCCGGATTGCCCGTCTCAATTGAAATGCTCCAGTTTCGGCTTGGACGATGATCTGAACAGCGTGAATTCATTGCTCCATTTCGTGGCGGTCGACGAGGACGATTCGGCCAACAATCAAACGGTTCACGTCCTGTTCAGTACGGTGGGCGGGCCAGCAATTTTGGTGTTATTGACGGATCCATCGGCTATTGTCAAATTCAATTGGACGGATTATTTGAACGTTACCAAACGCCGAAACGGAGGAGTGGCCGTTAATGGAACTGTGAACCACGCCGTGGGCATCGTATTGACCAGAGTAAGTATTTGTCACTCTGCCATGTGTGTGCCAGAATTGCGCAATGCGGTTGCTGCAAGCATGTTCAGCAATTGGCCGATTCTGGGGAATGCAGAATTGCGCAATCTCTTCTCACGTATATTCACTCCATGCATTCTTTCAGATATGGAAATTCAACGATGCCCAAGATTTATTGAACGTAGACGCACCGTCACCAGCCGACGCAATCGAAGCCATTCCATTGGAGAATTTATTGTGGAAGAACGTTACCATCGATGGAACGCGGATCAAGGCATCGTTGGTCAATAGTCAAGATGGTGACGACATCAGATTACTTGGCAAAAATGGAACGGTGGGAATATCGGTACGTATCGGGTTTGCTTTGATCATTACAAAAAATGCAAATCAATGAATTTGTTGCAGATCGAAATCTTCGATTCGCCCGGTCGCAGTGACGCATTACCACGATTACCACACACGGATATCGGCTGTCAATTGGATATCGAATTGATCAATATCGACGTTGGCAATTTCACTCAACCACGGCTGGCTATCGAAACGACTGCAATATCCAAATCAGCCATTTTGGATGAGAGCAACGATTACACGCTGACCGAGGAGAAGAGTATTGATGACGAATATACGCCTGGAGTATTTCGGGTAAGTGGGTTGGTCTTGATTTATCCAAACACTGAAGTATTATTCTTTTCAGACGTATTTCCTATCCATGCCACGGGACGATGGATTCGTGATGTGGAAGCCAGTGGCGTATCGAGACAGTTCGCGGTCGTTCAGCAGTTTCACACGAGCCAAACATGGTGATGCAAAATTGGTACGTCTTTCTTGTTTGGCATTAGCGCCATTGATCAGAATATCGATTTTCAGGTTTCAAATACATCCTCATTCGTCGGATTGAACATGAGCAACGTGGTATCGGCGTTCTTCAACTCTACATTCCGCAACCATGCAGTGGCGTTCAACATGACGTTGGGTTTACCAAAGGATAAATTCTACAGCAATTATCGATATCTAGTCTGGTAAGTGCATCGATTCTTGGCGAGACGAGAAATCAAGATTCCCATATTTCAGGTCACTCGGAATCGGTTGGGGTTCGAAACCACCGGAAACGTTATCGACCTTGGTCATCATCCTATTGGTCGTCTGTTCAGCATTCCCAGCCGTGGTTCTATTCATCGGCGTGCCATGTTTGATCCGCAGAAAGAGAAGAACTGCGGTACCGTACGAGAATCTGATCGATGACTCGTAATCAATACGGATACGTAATGAGATACATGCTTTATCGAAATTTGGTGCTCGCCTGAGAGTACTGGTTATTTTATTGGTATACGATTTTTATGGGTTGTAATAGAGTTTGGATTTGAAATTGCGTGGTTATCATTGACCCAATGGTCAGTCCATTGATTTTTGTATGATTTTGGATTACTGTAGTGAAGTGCAGTGGGATTTTTCAGATGACCAATCCGACTGCTCAAGAATTGATCAAGAAATTGGGTTTGAAACGGCATCTGATCGAAGACGGATACATCAGCAATCTCGTGTACCAGTCGTCGAGGACCGTTCAAATCGAAACCGAATCGGGATTTCGAAATGCACCATTGGCCGATACCACGTATTTCCTGTACGAAAAAGGTCAATGGTCGCCTTGGCATCGAATGAGAACCAGTGACGAAGTATGGATTCATCAAATCGGTGGGACATTATTGGTAAGCATTTTTTTGAAAATCTCGAGTGCGACACAGCTGATCATTTCATGATCCGCATATGGTCAATGCAGTGAATGCAATCCCACTTGATCACTTCATGATCAACGACTGAAATTGCGCAATTTTCAGCTGTACATCATCGATGAACATTCCAATGATGGTCGAATACGGATCGAACGATTGGAACCGTACGGTACGGTCACCATTCCAGCTGGATCATGGTTCGCGGTGGAAATGGACAGCAATACAGGCGATTATTGCTTGTCAACAATCATGGTATGCCCAGGTAAGCATTTTTCGTCTACAATATGCCTATTGATGGCACGCCAGAATGCAATTGATGCCAGCACATGAACCAAGCTCGCAAAAACAGCTACAGTATACCTCCCCCTTCTTCAGCATTCAATATACTCGATTTCCAATTGGCCGACCAAGAAGTATTACGTTCCATTTTGAAGAATGATGAGGATTGGATGATAGCAAAGAAATATTTCAATTCTCTACATGATCAAGAGTGAATTTTCATTGTAAATATGTATTGGCACAATTGATCAGAAATACAGATTTTCGATATATCGATTTTTGAGTGATCAGATTATGATCAGTCGATAGAGTATAGTCTACTGTATGGGCAAACGTGTACCTATCGCCTCTGTTGTATCGAGAGAGCCGAGAAATCGATCGATCAAGAACTACTGTTGCATAAGAAAACTGAATTTTTGTACCTCTTCATGGAGGCAATTTTAGCCGAATAATCCATATGAAAAGGCTTATTCTCCAGTATAGAAAAGCATGCTGAACACGCTGGTGATGTTTATTTTTGCATAAAATCAATATTGATCAAGTTGATCAGATGATCGATATTTTGAAATATTGATTTCTGAGTGATCAGACCGTGACTGATTGATGCAGCGTGATGGATTGTACAGGGAAACATCTTCGCACAACGTCTGTGTCTTTCTCTACGTTCTGAAATCACCGATCGAAAATCCTGTGCTAAAGCATAGGCAATTTTCAAATTTGAGAGTTTGAAATACACGAGATCAGAGCACGAAATACACATTTGCTGCGATAACTGATCATGCTGATTCTAATAATCAAGTTTATTTTGCTGTGTGATCGATATTTAGTGACTTGATAAATATGATCGATTTCCGATAGAGAGCCGATAGCTCGATTTTGACCACTGGAATCGATTCCCCGCGCTTGACTGTCCAGGAAAATATACCCTCATGTCATATCTTGCGCAATGTTGCACAGAGATATCGATGTAACTTCTGGGACTAGTCGACATGCTGTTTCTAAAAATCATATTTATTTCGTCGTACGATCGATATTCAGGGATTCGATCAGACTGATCAGTTTCTGACAGAGAGTTCATAGATCGATTTTGACTTCACCAATCGCTTCTCCGTGCTTGACTGTCCAGGAAAATATACCCACATGCCATCCCTTGCTTCATTCTTTGTAAAATTATCAATGACAAAAGATCGTGTGCGAAATGCGAATTTTCAAAATCGGAAATTTATGTGATCAATGCACAGAAAGCATGCTTTCTGGGATAATTTGACACGCTGATCATCGTGATGTCGTTAGATTTGCCCTAGGACGGATACTTCAAAAGTTGATCAGAAATATCGATTTCTGATACAAGCGTGATCGATCAGTTTCGACGACGCCAATCGATTGAGCATGTTCGATTATGAAGGAAACATATCCATATGCCTGATTTTGCTTTATTTTCTACATAATCGTTCATCAACGATCATGTGCAAATGGATATCCACATCGAAATTTCAAAAATCGATTTCCATGAGATGCATGCACGAAATGCACATTTTCTGGGATAACTAATAAGTATGCTGACTCCAAAAAATCGGCTTTATTTTGATAT
Organism: Discolaimus major; assembly: GCA_034695185.1. Lineage (NCBI taxonomy): Eukaryota > Metazoa > Nematoda > Enoplea > Dorylaimida > Qudsianematidae > Discolaimus > Discolaimus major. Next base: position 36,177 of record JAQIWJ010000068.1, read on the forward strand.
CTGATCAATACTGGTAGACTTGATCCGAAACATCGATTTCTGATCGATTTGAGCAATACCTGGTGATAGAACGCGATCCGATGTCCAAAAGTATCCTGATAATGAAGGATACAGTAAGCCATGCTCGTACTGGTACATTGTAAAGTGAATCCCACCCAAGTAGGAAATCCCGAAAGAGACGAGGCGTCTAAAAGGCCTTTGTCATGAGTGATTTCCTTCTGAATAGTAGTCCGATAATTTCCTCTGAATTATGGATTTGATCTCCACCATCGCGGCCATCTTCGTTAGCATTTTGTTCGTAATCGACGCCACCGTTGCTTTCGTATTGGTGAAAATTTCCGAAATCTTCTTATTCGGGTCGGATATCGGAGCGGGAGCCAGTATTTTATTGTGGATCGAGCTCATCATCACTTTGCGCATCTTCTACATGGCCTTGCGTATGAAATTGGTCCATTCGGGTTATCCAGGGATGTCATTGGCCGATATTATGTTCGGTTACGCGGATCACGTTTTCGGCACCAATATGCAACCGTATCCGCCTACATTGGCCGCTGGACCCCCTGGTCCAAAGAAAAAGAAATACAAATCGGATTAATTTGAAGATGGCCAAGCTTGAGCAGAGAAAAAATTCTTTTAATAACATCCTGATGAGCAGCTTGGGCATAATATCTATTGTATGAATATCCTGCACATGCATCATTCACAAAAACAGCCAATGTGTGTTTATCGTATCGATTGATCACGCTTTGATCGCTCCAAAATCGATATATCGAAAACCCGATAATTCTGATCAACTTCCTGATCACTAGTCCTATCGAAAAATGGAAATGATCAATGGATTCTCCGTAGCCGATTATTCAATATTCTACTAACAGACCATTCATATCGAGTGATTTTCACCTTATGAAGCGTATCGAAAATCCAGGATGAGCGGTTACAGTATGCCATTGCAACTCAACATGGATTTTTCATGACCTGTGTTTGAATGAATCGACATGTATTTCCTGTACAACGGATCATGCTCTGTCACTTGGTGCTGTTCAAATCAGTCAGACAGAAATCGATATGTCGAAAATCGATATTTCTGATCAAGTCTGTGAATATCGATCAGACACCAAAATAAATGTGATTTTTAAAATCAGCATGCTTTTTCGTCCAAGAAAATATACTTTTCAGCCACCAATAGTCGTTATATCGGATCAAAAATCGATAATTTTGATCAAATATCGAAAATACGCGAAATATTTGAATTCTGGCAACGCCAAAAGAAGCAGCATGGCCTTCTTATCAGGAAAATATGCCATTTTCGAAATTATATCTATCACGATGATCAGCACCAACCAAAATGTGAAATGCTCGGTGCCAGAATTCCCGTGATTTGGCATAATTGGTGCATCTCGAAGCATGATTACCATCAGCCAAAACCATGCCCATGCTTTCAGTGGACGACTATGTCCACTATTTGACCTCAAAACGAAGGCTCTATAAGCCCTTCTTTTTCGAAAAATCGGGCATGACCCGTGTACAATCATCAAATTTTAACCCTGGTAAAAAGAGCAGGATATCGTAATCTAAAAAAGCATCTGCACCTACATGGGCAGCAGCATTGCCACATTCGATCATAATTATCATCAACTGGCAGCTTCTTTCTTCTTTTCTTTAGCCGATTCTTCAAATTGGATTGCTGATCAAACGTGGCTTGTACCAGGAGCCTCATCGCATCCGCCCACTCGGGACTCTGCGTCCTCTGCCCAGCGAAATTTATCTATCCACATTGGATCATAACGAATTCTTGAACGCGTCCGGCGGATATCCGGACCAATGTTTGAAAAGCGGAAAGCGAAAAGCATGGGTTTCCAGATTCACAATGTGGAATACGTATAAAGAGGCCAATTGTCAAGGTCAATGGGTGAAGGGTCATTGCATTTTCGGTGTGGGAAATCTCGGCGCGTTGAACGATCGACCTGAATTTTTTGCTCACGAATTCGATCAGAAAATATCGCCGCTGGTCATCGATTGTTTACAGAACGCGTGTTAGAACGTATTTGACCAAAAGACCCGTTGGAGCATTTGAGACCGGCGGTCGAATATTATAGAAAACTCTCAGCTGTCCAATATGAAAATTGGAAGACGAAAATCAAAGAGAAAGATGCAGCAATCGTGCCTTTCTCAAGCGTCAGACATGCGATGATTGCGAACATTGATCCTTCGAATCGATTGTAATTATTTTGAAAACGCGTGATCATGATAGCATAGGGTATTTTCTGAATCAATTTTTACACTATCGAGCATGCGATTGAATAGCCTTCACGCTTACTGTAGATTGCGCAATATTTTAAAAACACTTCGAATCAATAAACGTGCAAATTATCCATGAATATGCACACAGTCAATAGAAATGATCAAAGCTGGTTCTGAAAATAGTCCCTGTTCATTCCAGTTTATTCCGTGCCACATTCCATGGCTATGTTTATTTTCTGTACATTATTCCACGTGCATAGCTAAATTAGCCTTGCATTAATTTAGGGGAATTTTAATTGGCTCAATAAATGAAGCCACATCAATGCAATGTACGAATTTTCAAGGTGATTTTTGCTGGTGCAAAATTCCAAGATATGATTTGTCTCAAAATTGAGTATATCACAATTTCTTGTAATGAAAAAGATCGATTACAGTAGGCCAAAATTCAGTATCTGCAAAATTTCTCGTTCATTTTGCATGGCATGGTAAAAATTGAGTCCAACTCCTTGTAAAAATCAATGAACGTGTGACGTCATTTCCACCGGCGGAAGGAAAATCACTTTACACTGTTCGCCGAGTACCCCCAATTTTTGGGTGAATGTTCGTCATTGTCTCGTTGTGTTTTGACGTCGAGTAGTCGGTTCAGTTCGAGAAGATTCGAGGATGGCGGACGACGACATGAAGAGTGCTCGCGAATCAGCGCCGCCGACGC
>JAQIWJ010000069.1:0-39113 GCA_034695185.1 Discolaimus major
TTCTTGTGTCCGCACGCCCCTGAGTGCTCATTCTATGAGTTTGGCATGTCGGTAAATAAACAAACAAACAAACAATCGATAGCGCATCGTCGGATATGTAAGAAAACTCATTATATGGTATGCATTGATTGATTTTTCGGCTGAAAAAGCAAACTGAAAAATTCATGCCAATTCTGTCTCTCCCACGGTTACATTTTAAATTGATATAAGCAGCCAAGGCGTATGCGCATCAAGCGTGCTCGGCTGGCAATAAGCCAGCCTACTGTAAATGAATAATCTATTTGGCAAATAAAATATAAACGCCAAAGAAAAGAAAGACGCCAATATTTTGGATAATTTTGCATAATGAATATTTATGCGTGACCAAAAATAATGACCGATTCAAACGTCGTCGAAGACGTTCGTGATGAAAAAGAAGGCGTAAGAATGAAGAATTAGGCGTTCCTTCAAAAAAATTGACAATTTTTATTTTTCAGAAAAAGATGGAACGCGAGGCTAGTTTCGATCAAGTTCGACGTTTGGTGAAAAAAGAAGGCATCGAAGCAAAGAATCTCGTCTCGTGGCACGTACCGTTGAATGAGAATTTGACCGTCGATACGGGCGCTGGTGGAGATGAAACCAAAATCAGTCAAGGTAAGCTTGAATTCTAATTTTTTGGCAAAGGCTCGAGTTCAAGCTTGATTTTCTTCAAGTCAAAATTCTGATTTTTCATGCAAAAATACTCGCACGCTGTCCTCGCAATTCTGAATTTTCAACTCAACAATTTTGAAGACCCTGTATTTTCCAGTTTACAAATCTTGATTCAGCCCAAAGAGAGGCATTTTCCAGTGCCTCAAAATATACGCCTCCCTTTTTCCAGGCGCTGATCAAAATCACCGCGAAGGATTATCGCTCAAATTCGACGCATCGATTTCTCGAACTTCGATCCGGACCAAATGCTTATCGAAATTACAAGATCCACGCTCTCGTTATTGGAGTTATTTATTCGATAATTTACGTCGAACGGTGGACGCAATTTACGATACTTGCGAGACAGTGATCGAATGCAAGGTGAGCAATTGGGATTTTTGAAATGGCGCCTTTGCATGAATGCAAAGGGATTTTTCATTTCAAGGAAGCCATTATGATCCTGGAGAATTGCACCAAAGATTTCCATGCTCTGATCGATTATTTCAATAATGAAGCGGCGTGGGAGAAAGCAGAAAAGTGAGGCTTTTTGGCTTGGTGACAACAAGCATATACCAAATGATTTTGTTTTTTAGGCCAACAGCGATCGCGTGGGAAGTGAGGAAAACTGCTGGATCGCCGAATAAACCGTTCATTCCACCAATACCCGTGCCGGAACCAATGGCAACATCGACCCAGACGAATTCTATGGACGTATCGGAGCCGAAACCGATATTGCTCGAGCTGCTGAATGGCAAGTAAGTGATTGCGTTTTTAAAATTTGAAATTTGCATGCAAGCTTTCTTCATGGCTTTCGTAATATGGGCTCCTTTTCAGCTCTGAACTACCGCCACCTGCTAACGGCACCATTCAAACGATTCTTCGCAACGCCCAAAGAAACAATCGACGAAGGCAAAGAGCTCCACGATCGATTCCATGCCATTACGATCCGATCCATTTGCCAGCGCCCAAGAAACATGTCGATATTGAACCGGATGCACCGACGCCTGTGAAAGATATTGCATCGTTTCGAGTGGATTCGAGTTTGGACGAACCGACGGCAGAGAGTACCAATACGACTGCGGTGGCACTAGAGGACATTGTTATTGGACAAGAAGAAACGAAAATGAACGGTAAGGATTTTTAGCATTTTGGAATAAATGATTCGCTAAAATGAACTTTTTCTTGCAGACGAAGACGGTTGGGAATTGGTCAGTTACGGACGTGGACGTCGCAATTCAACGGAATCCAAATCGAGTCCTGAAGATCGCCCGATAACCGATTCGCAACATGCACAACGAACGCCGTCGCCCAAATTGCCACCGTCGCCAGCTCAAAAGCATCCGCGTACATCCGTATTCCCGCGCAATGCGCAAGAAATTCGTCAAACCAAATCGTCGTTGGGAAAGATGGTCTACAATCGCCAATATTTGGAAGGGCAGCGTCAACGCGAATTGGAAGATAAGCTGAAAATAGTGGATGCTCGACCGTCGACGTTGCATGCGAAACGACGAGTATTCGCCGCGTCCGGATCATCGGTCTCGTTGCCAGCGCTGAACAATGTGATCGGGATCAATTTCTTTGATCCAGTGGCGGTGAAAAGAACGGCGCAAGCGTTGAAAGCGGCTCTGTTGAAAGGCGGCGGAAGAACGAGGCGATTCCGAAGTTACCAATCCATGGAGAGCGTCCAAAGCTTGGAAAGCATCAAAGAAGAGGACGGCGGCGGGGCGGAGAAAGATATTCATGATGGAAATCCAACGTTGGTGAATGCAATTGATGACGATCTGCTGGTCAATGAAGTGGACGTTAGGAAACCTGAGAACGCCGGCGTCAGCATTGGTCAAACGCCGAGTCAGGATCAAGGCGATGCTGGAACCGAAATTCACTTTGAGCAAGTAAGTTATTTTTGCACGGTTCAATGCACCACATCCATATATTTACCTAATTTCAGAATTTGGACGGCGATACCAGTAAGCATACGTCAATGGAGGCTATCGTCGACCAGGATTTCTCGGACGAGGCTTGGAAACATTTGACGGAAGAAGAGGAATCGTTGGCGCAGGAGGAAGAGAGTATTCAGAAGGAAATGGAAGAAGAACGCATGTCGATCGATATCGAAATGCGGCGACAAATCGATGATGAAGATGGAGAGATTGGAGAGGTAAGATTATCCGATGGCTTGCTTGAGCTTGAGATGAGATTTCTTCATTTTTTTAGGCTGAAGGCTCTGACGATGGCCATCAAGATAATACAGTGGCGCATATGACGCCAACTGTCAATACGAAGCCAATGAATTGGCAAGAAGTCGTGGCCAGATGGGAAGGTAAGTTTTCGCTCACAAAGCCACTTTGGGTGACTGATCTCTGCGTATTTTCAGCTGATCCGTGTTCTCGTCCAACGTTGTCTTGGACCGATTTGGCGGAAATGGAATTCACAGAAGTGAGATCGCCAGGACAAGCGGTTCAAGTCCATGAAAAGCTATCGTCACCGTCAAGACAAAAGTAAGCGTTTGAATTGCGCAATTATGCTACGTAGTGGTTTTGTTTCAGGAATTTTACGGAAACGGTGAAAATGCGAGAAGAACGCAAGCAAAAGGCGTGCGAGAAACGTCAAGAGAACTTGGAACGCCACAAGCAACGGATGCAGGAATTATCCAAAAAGGTATGCGATTCGTCCTGGGGTTACTGCCATAATAGGGAATGCATTTTTAGGTTGAAGAAGTTCGTGAACAGAAGCGACAATGTCAAGACAAGATCATGGCCATATTGGAAGAGAAATTGGCCAAAGCGGAAGAGAATCGAAATTTGCATTTGCAAGCGAGAGTGAAAAAGGCCCATGATGAGCATGAGAAAGTGAGTGCTTTGTGCTCGATCGTTTTATGATCATGCTGAACAGTCATTCTATGTCAGGTTAGCGAAATCGCTTTCATCAATACATTGGAAGCGGATAACAAGCGATTGGACGTAATCATCCGGCATGAAGGAGTGGAATCGCGTCTTCAGGCTATCCAGGTAAACTTCAATAGCCTCTGTTTTGATGCTTCTCTAAACCTGCTCTTTTCAGGATGAACATAAAAGGAAGTGTGAGAAGAAAGCCGCTCGCAAAGCAGCTGCTGAGGTAAGCGTGTTTCCGAAATTGCCACGCTCCGAGTGTGCATCGTCGATTGTTTTGTAGGAAAGACGAAAAACGGCCGAAGAACGACGCCAGACGGAATTGTTGGAACACGCTGAACGTACGAGACGTCGTCAAGAACAAATCGAACAACAGCGATCGGAACAAGAACGAGAGCGGCAACAATTGGCCAGGGATAAAGCTCGGGAACGAGAAGAACGGCTGGCCGAATTGAAAGCGGTCAAACAAGCGAATACGGAAGAATTATTGCAACGGATTCAGCACAAGGTAAGCACATGTTGGTTGAGTGTGAATGAGGATGCTAACGGCGGTTTCGGTTTTAGCAAGAAGAAAGCTCTCGGCGTCACGAGGAGAATTTGGAATTGATCAAACAACGAGCCAGCGAGATGAGCACGCCAAGGACGCCTGGATCGTTAGCGTGCGGATTGGACGTAAGCTGGATGGAAATGTTGCATCCGCCGAGTTGTCAGCCTTATTTGAAGCAAAAGCTGTGCAGTGTTTGTAATATTCTGGTATAGTATTAGCTTTATATGCTTATAGTCCCTCCCTGTGCCCAGCCCGGATTGGTCGAGCCATATTCTCGGATAGAGCTATTTCTGCTTGGGTTCTTTGCCCACTGTTGCATTAGGCTTGGAAGATGGTTGCTAATCCCATTTCTGCTAATCCCTAAGCCTTATCCTGTGCGGCTGAATTTTGTCTCAAAATACGAGACGACATTTTTTTCCAGATTCCAACCGACGTTCATTTATTGGCCCATTTACGAGGCAAACGACATTTGGAAGCGTTGAAAAACGCGTTACCAGGAAAAGCATTGACCAAGGAGCTGACGGTATGTGCGTTATTTTCTATATCTGATCCGAAACTGACATCGCTGCTTTCAGGATCAGGAAAATCAGAAATGCATCGTGGAAGCCAGCGATGAGAAAGTTCAAGCGTTGAGTCCGTGTTCGTCCAATATATTGGATCGAGCTAAGTTGAATCGGAAACGTCGTCAGCGATTGCGTCAGAAATTGCAAGCCAAGTAAGCGTTGATTTGTGATCATTTTGATCTGAAAAGTGACCCTGTCATTTGCAGGGCGAAGGAATACAACAACAATGCCAACAATTTGGCCAACGCGACGTGGAAATCATCACAGCAGTTGCAAAAGTAAGATTTACTTTTTTTGAAAGGAATGGATGACACTGATTCTGGTTTCAGGATTGTCAAAGCGTCCAAAGATATCGGACATTGTTTGGAGAATTGCGGTTTGGATAAGCAGTGGCTTTCGGTAAGTTCTTATGATCAGGCTCAATGATCGTTCAAAAACATCTTTTATCTTAGACCGATATCCATACGTTGGAAAGAGCGGTTGGAGAATTGACCAGGATCATGTCGCAGGCGGTAAGATGCTTTTAGCTTCTCTTATCTTTGTACAAGTGGATTTTTATAGGATTCCGAGAAAGAGCAAGAAGCATTTCACGGATGCAAAATTCAAGATCAAGCGTTGCAGTTTTTGTCGGTTTTGGAGAAGCAGAATGCGGGCGATGTATCGAAATTACCATTGAGGTAAGGAGATTGTCGGACACTTTGGTTGAAAAGTAATAATTCTCGCTTTTCAGGTCGGTGATGAATGTGTGCAAAATGTTGGAAACGTCAATCTCTTGTAATACGACGACGACTATTGACATGGTTTATTCGAATCGAATCGCTTGGTGCGTTGATGCGTTGGCATTCCAGTTGCAGGTAAGGCATTTGTTGATTCGAAATCAGGCTCAGCTAATCGGCCTCTTTCAGAGCTTAAATCAAGAAAAGATCAATGCTGGCAAACAATCGCCCAACAACAATAAACGAGTTCCACAAGAAACGGTGCTGGTGGAATTATTCTCGTTGGTATTCAAACAATTGGCGGTCATCGTCCAGGTGTTGAAGCAAGGCGATTTCGACAAATGCCACGGTGGAGAGGCTGAATTCAGAGTCAGAATGTCGCTGTTGCTAAGGTGAGTCGAGTATTGGCCAGGCATGCACAAAGTCGGAGGGGGATGGGGGTTGAAATTCAAATTTCCCGCCCAAATTTTCCAAAAATATGTTTAGAATTGCGCAATTTTCGTCAAAAATTCAAATAATTGCGCAACTTTCCTGAATTTTGGATGGGGGGTTAGACATGCATTTTTCTCTAAAATTTTTCGACCTAGGGAGTCAACCCCCACTTGTGCATACATGGTATTGGCTTTTATTGATCCATAAATAACCATCTTTATTTGCAGCTACATTGTGGCGTCCGGTATTGTGGATCAGTTCGGAGCTTATTGCGCGGCTTTCCTCGACTTGCCCGTGGAAAGCGGCCAGTGCAAAGTCATCTTTTACGGATTCCAATTGCTGGTAGTCATGTTGCAAGCGTTGGCGTTCAAGTAAGTATTTTGGAAAATCATTTTTGGCATTATTACAAGGGGATTTTTTAATTGCAGCCACGGCAGCATGCTATCGATCAACAACGACGTTACGCAGCTATTGGAAGCGTTGCGATGCACGGAATTGTGCAACTTAATGCCGATATTGTATTCGGCTCTGTTCGGCGGCGCCAATGCGATTTCGACGTCCAACGATCGTCAGACGCCGCCGAAATTACCAGAAACCACTATGGAATTCGCCATGACATCGTTGGATTTGATGAATTGTATCGGGGCGGCTAATTCGCAGCTATTGCAGGTGAGTGATGAATGCTTGAGTTTTGGCATGACGCTTGGGGTTGGGAGTCCACAATTGGTATGGACTTCCAAATTCCATCATAAACCTCCCAAATTATCCTGGGGCCTTGAAACTACAGCAATATTCGGCAATTGCAAATGCTTCTTTTTGCAGGATATCATTGGCCAGGAAGGCAATTCGTTGGAATTTCGACACGTGGCCAGTTTCCTGATCTCGTACGGAGCCCGGCACGACGACACGTGCGTTTTGCATCGCATCATCGTCGCTGTGGGTTATTTCACTGTATTGAACTCGGAAAATCAGGTATATAATTTGGATGCAGTCAGGCTTCGCGGTGCATTGAATAATTGCAAATGCAAAACCATTTGCCATGATGGCAAATGCATCACCTTTCCATTGCACATTGGCAATTGCAATGCTGAGTTTTCTGCCGGTGTCACAAGAAATTCCGACACAGAAATCACATGTTTCAGGCTTTAGTTCACTTCGGCAGCCAACCAAGCATATTGCAGCAACTGTGCGTATTGCCATTCTCCTATTTCTCGGACAAAGAATTGACCATGATCCTGTGTCCGACGTTGATCGCGTGTACGTTTCAAAACGAGGCCAATCGAAATTTGATGGAACAAGAATTGAGCGGTGTATTATTATCGGAATTTTTGAAGGTAAGCGAAGTTGGAAGCATGTATGTGCAACAGGTCGATTAACCCCATAGGCCGAAAAATTTGAGAAAAATGCATGTCTGACCCCCTCGCTCCACCCAAAATTCAGGCAATTTGCGCAATTATTTGAATTTTTGACGAAAATTGCGCAATTTTGACCAAATTTGTTTAAAAAATTTGGGCGGGAAATTTGAATTTCAATCCCCTCCCCCACCTGACCTTGTGCATACATGTTTGGAAGGGCGGACCCGTATCCCTTTGGGGTCAGGAAGGTCTTGCTATCCATGATCAAAGCTAAGTTTGGTTCTTTGGAAGGGGCGGCCTTGGGTCAGGAAGTCCTCGGCCCTTCATGACCAAAGCTAATCACTGATTTCTTTTCAGAAATGCGCTCAAGTCGAGAATGGGAAAGAGAATCGTCCAATTGAAGATCTATATTCGATCAAATGGCGATTTCCGAAAAGCGATTGGACGAAAGCGATCGATTATTTCGATACGCCAGTGGCTGTGTAAGATTTCTGCAAATTTCGTGTATATTGACAGTTCAAAATCTATTGATCGAAGTGATTTCTTGAAATACATATATCGATTAAATTAAAATAATGGCATCAATTATATAAATAGCATCAATTTTACCATTCTAATATCACCAAAAAAATATGCACTAGAATAAGAATACGCGTAGCAAATAAGACGGAAATGTCAAAAAACGTGAGCTTTGCAATTGGAAAAATCATAGGGGGAAATAAAATAAATGAGCTCGCATCAAAGTCTGAAGCAGGGTGCACCGACGGAATAGATAAATCTTTTCATGAATTCTGCGAAAGCGAATCGTCAGGGAAGAAGCGAATACTTCCGATTACACAATCAGGCGGCGTTGATTGTTCATTGTTCAAGCGTACAATCCCATGCGATACACTTTGGCGGATAAGAAACTGTGGAGAATGAATACGACTGGCTTGGGTGAACCCAATAAATCCAATTCCTGAAAACAGAATGGACGCTGTTAGCGCAATGCTATTGCTGGGCGTTGCCCAGCAATTTTTGAACTGCTGTGACTCAGCCATCCGTAAATTCCAAATAACGCCTTACCTGTTCTCCCAGCTCTCCGCCGAAATCGATCCAAAAGAACCGTTGACCATCGTCGCCAGTCGATTTAATACTCTCGAACGGTTGTCGCCAATAGATTTGAGGGACATTGGATGCCAATGGACCGTTGAATTGACTGGGCGCCATGGTAACGTTGGCCATCAACGTCAATCCATCTTCGTAATGAAGTACCAAACGGCAATCGCGTCCTTGCCAAACGCAAGCTGAAAAATTACCTTCATTATTTATGTTCACGAAGAGAAAAATTAATTCAAACTTACGGCATGAAACTTCTCTGATCAGCACGCATGCTTCGTACGTAGTTTGGACGATTGTCTTCGCCCACAGGGCCAAATCGCGATGCGTTTCTGCCTGAAACAAGATTGTTAATGCATGAATGCAGATTGCGCAATGACCCAAAGGCAGCATTGCAAACATTCAAATCACTTACTCGAAGAATGTGATTTTCAATTCCTTGCTTCGTTCCAGTTCTCGTGGTGAACGAAATGACGTCGGTTAATCCAGAAATGACTGGATTACTACGACTCGTGGTATGCACCAGCCTAAAAATCGTAAATGTAAGCCCAAATTCTCAACAAATTATTCGACATTTACCTCGTAGCGATCAATGGCCTCGTACATTTCGGATTGGCCCATTCGGATTTCAACGTTGGAACGTGGTCGTAGAATAGCAAATCGTTTTGCGTCACAGCGGCGAACACGGGTTTCCATTGGAGCGTTCCATCCGGATTTTGCACCTGCAAAAATTCTGTTCGCATGGGCTGCCGATGACATAGCGGAAAAATAGCTTACCTTTTCAGCCAACCATCCCATCATCTTGATCTCCGGACTTCCGCCCAACATCAGATTCACTTCGGCGTTTCCTTGAGTCAATAGCGATTCAGCGCACGAATGCAACGATTGGAACCAAACGTCGGCTTCGTGCGAACTTGAACACCTGAAACAAATGCCGTATCAGTGCTGTTACTGTTTGTTTGTTTGATCTACATCTGCTCCAAACTCCTGACGGAGCGCTCGAGGGAACAGCGGCACCAAATACGCACAAACTTTATACCGACAGGGAGAATCGAACCCTGCTCTGATGAGCAGAAAGCAAGAGTGCTAACCACTACACCAGAAGACCGGTCTCTGATTGGTCAAGGCCATGAGGAGATAGCCATGTTCTGCTGAACTGATATGGCTACTGCTGTTATTGATTGGTCAAGGCCTAAGCAAAAAGCTATTGCAGACAAGCCCCATCAGTACCTGTGCGGTCACTGCATTCATACCAGGGGCATGCAATCAGAAGAAAAAACCTTACCTCAATGTCAACGAATGCCTGGCATTTGGTGATAAGAGTTCAATCAAACGTTGCTCGGAATCGGGATGCACGAAACTTCCGCGAATGATGTAAGCCAATTTCAGAGGTACAATCTGAAATAAGGATGGTTGTTATGAAAGTAAAATTACAAGGGAAGAGTCCAATAGGGCTTGCAGCAATTGAACATTCAGGACCTGGATCTTGGAATGCCAAAAAAATCCAATAGCACTCACTTTGATATCATTCCGCGCTCGATCTTTCAACGTGGATTTGGGCGTGGAATACGGATCGTCGTCCCAGCCAACGTCGTTCAAGACGTTCTGCTTTCGAATGTACGGCATGACTTCTCGTAAATATCGTACTGAAAACGAAGATTATGCATTCGAATGTTGGCCAAAAAGTAATGCCGGCGATTTACCTTCCAAATCGACCACTTTTCCTGCTCTTTTCAACGCGCGTACCGCTTCGTCGTGGGTGGCTTCGCGTAATGATTCACCGTTTACCTGAAAAAATTTCAGTTGCTAATCAAGATTTTACGCGCGATTTTGAGATCATGAATCTTTGCAGGGTCGCCGATGATTATGCGAATAATAAACTTCAGGAAATGCCTGGCATAACGCCAATCAAGACTTGATAGCTTGAATTTTTGCATTCAGGGTCCCATGTGATTATGTGAAAAAAATGCCGAAAATGTCTGGCCATAAGCCGAAGCAGTCCAGGCATATATATAGTCTTGCCTGATTTTCGAGGGAATTTTGTGCAAAAATGTTTAAAAATCACTTCTTACGGATAAAATCGCATCGCCGACGTATAATTGACCGGTCAAATCGGCGGCCATGCCTTTGAATATTTTGCTGATCAATATGGGCATTTTATTCTCTCGTCCGCCTTTGATACTGACGCCCAAACCGTTATTATCCTGTTTCACGATTCGAACGAAACGTTTTTCGCCGGCGATATTTTCCGGCGCCGAGGGAGAATCGCTAACCGAAGCCGCCGAATTCGTACCGGCCGTCGTCGTTGCGGAACTGAATTGTTGTCGTTGTTCATTATTCGTCGATTGACTGGCCAACGTTCCGCCGGCATCGTCGACAGCGATAATTAACGCCGTCTCGTCTAATGTGACGGATACGCGATGCCATTGTTGACGAACGTAAATCTCCAAATATCCGGATCTGGATAAACTGACCATTTAATGGAGGGAGTTTAGAATATATCCACCTTGCATTGGGGGAATGAAATTTCAACAATTTCCCTGATCAAATTCCGCCCATCTCGCTCGCTCCTCCTCCCCTGGGAAGTTGACAGCCGGGTGGCAACATCGCCCGTTCTGGCACGGATCCAAGATCAACAATAATTACATTCAAGGACTTCAGATAAAAATACGATCAAATTTAGAGCGATCGATTTAATCGTCATGGATTTTGTGAATTTTAATCACGAAATCCTGGAGCATTTCGATCAGATTTTAATAAAAATGCAAATCACCCACATCGTGAACTTGAATCTCAAGTTTCCCAATGTTGCGGCTGGCACAAAAAATCGAGGACTTTTCGTAGAATTTTCGCAATTTTATTTTAATTTCTTCCCACATTTTGTTGAAAATGCTCTCCCAAGAATCGATTAAAAAACGATTCGAAGGTCTTCAACCGTCGCAAGAGAGCGTAGAAACGATTTCCCTTTGGTGTTTACATCATAAAGATAATGCGCAATTAATCGTTTCCGTTTGGTTGCAAGTTTTCAAAGCGGCCGGTAAGTTTTGAGGATTTCTTGGAGAAATTGCATGGATTTTGGATTCTAAAATTCTTGTATACATGATTTTGGATCATGTTATTCGTGGACTCCAAAATGTTGAAGCATTTCTCTTGGGAAATCATGCCGAAAATGGTGGTAAATTTTTCCAATTATCTCCCTGTTTTTTAGAAACTGAAAAGAAGCGATTGTCATTATTTTACGTGGCCAACGACGTTTGCCAAAAAGTGAAAAGGAAGAGAGCCCAGGATTTCGTGACATTCTTCATTCCGGCGTTGAAAGAATCAATTTTATTATCGAGGTAGGCGATAATTTTAGATTTTCGCAAAAACTGATTTGCAAACGGATTTTTTTCTAGGTTCGAATCGATCAGGCAAAATCTCGAACGCATGTTGAATATTTGGGAAGAAAGGAATATATTCGATGCATCCGTTATCAAAGAATTCAGATCTCTTTTGGGTAAGTTATAATTTTTTTTGCCTGTTTTTTTGCTGTAAATTTATGAGAATTTCTCATTTTAGAAGCCTCCAAATCAACCGCCAATCATGCGATGACCGCTGAAAGTCAACCTTCAACGTCGTCGGCCAGCGATAACGAGCAGATCATGAACGATTTCAACGTAAGTGAGTTTTAAAATCTGTATTTTGGGTCATTCTGAAATGGACTTTATTTCAGCTTGCTGCGTTGATCGCTGAGAATGAACGATATCGAAAGACTGTTGAATCGATCGAAGGATCACGCGTTTTATTGCCATCAACTTCACTGGCGTGCGATGGAAATATGAAAGCCTTGTTGAAAAGTAAGTCGGTTTGACATCCGTTTCCGGATGATAATTTCCTGAATTTTAGGCAGACAAGAAGGTCAACGTTTTATCGACGATATTAATCAAACGCACAAGAAATGGTCGGAATTCTTGGACGAATACGAGAAGCGATTGAAACGCCATCATCATCTCACCATCGCATTGGAACGGGGACAGATATTTTACGATACTCAATTGAACGAGGCTGGTATCGTGCAAACGGTAAGTGCATTTTTCATGGCCACTGTTGAAGTGGTCATTGATCAGGCTGAATTCTCCTTGTTTCAGGCGTACGCCAAATTTGGCACCGCAGTGAAAACGGTACGCGAGAAATTGAGCAAAATGCAGAAATCGGGCAATTACAACTACGTTCAATCGCCAGCTGACGATTCAACATCACCGAAAGAGTCCTTTACTGCTAGTCTGGAAGCAGTTGCCACAGGTAAACGTTTTCGGTTCACTCATCATTAGCACGCTGACATGAGTACTTAATTCTAGCTACAAAGGACAAATTGGAAAGCGTGGATATGGATCTCGACGATGATGGTAAGCGTTGCAGTTTGGCATAATTGCCGGATTCTGAAAGTTTCCTTTTTAGTGAGGTTCGCCGCTGGTTTGAGTACAATGGGTCGACCAGGCGCATCTCAGGAAGCAGCAATTGAAGGTGAGGATATGGTTCATTTTCTAGCAGCTGTGCAAAGCAGATCTCGATTATACGTCATCTCTTTTTCTAGGTATGAAATTGGCAACGAATCAAAGCTTTCTCAATGATCCGCCGGCAGCAGTGGCCTCGAATGGGGCAGGTTTCGACGTCGCTGGCATTCCGCCGTCAAAGAAAGCGAAAGTTGATCCTCGGCAGGTAAGAAATTCATCACGTTTTTTGTGCTGCGATACTTATCATTTCTGCTTTTTTAGCTCAAGACTCATCAACCAGCGCCGCCTGCAGCATCAGATTCAGCATCGATGTCGTCAATGTACAGCAGGAATCCAGAATACGGCAGTGCGGTCAACGCCGATATTCCCAGTTCCTATTCGATGCCATACGATCCCAGGATGCAAATGCAACACCCGACGACCAACATGCAATCGCCACAACCATTGATTCCTCCGTCAACGTCTCAATTACATTATACGCCGCTGCAACATTCGAATTACGCATCGATGGTGGCTCCACCGCCGCCGCCGCCGCCGCCTCCACCACCGCTTCCAGTATCATCGCACACTTACGGCAGTGACACTCAAGGGTTCGGTCAAACGTCAAGCGACCATTTTGGACCACGACCGAGGATGATGGGCGCTAATCCTCGAATTGGTACCGTTTTCGATTACGATCACGGACAAACGGTGGCGAGTTCGATGGCGGAAGCGGCGCCGATGGTTGGAAATCGCGGCGGGAATTTCAACAATTCAACCATGGTGGACACGGGAAATGCGGACTATATGGAAGACCAAGGCGATTATCATTATTACGAAGAACATCAAATGCCGACCTATCCGAAGCCGAGGAATTTCAAACAGCCCCTATTGCAAAGATCCGATCATCAGTATTTCGAACAACCGAGATCGTCGTACGCTGGGAATCGAATGCAAACCGATCAGAGACAATTCGCTCATCCAAATCGAGGTGGGAAACGATTTCAACGCGGTAGAGGTAGATATTGATGATTATTTATGATCAAGCAGCGATTTTTGTATTGGGATATCGAATTTTTGCGTTTATTGTCGTAATTTATGTATAATGAATTTTGGGATTACTGTATGTTTGGAATTTTTAAATTTGGCGGTATTTATCGGGACGTGATATAAACAGTTGATGAATTCGGTGCGACTGCCTAGTTGCTTGGAAAAGCGGCGTCCTCTTGGCGAATAATATTTTATGTTGATAAATGTTTATGAAATTGGCAAAGTTTGTTTATTCCGATTCCATATTTTAGAATTTCATTCGAGATACCGTTGAATTTTATTGGATTTACGCTAAACGAATATTGCAATGGCGGAGTTAAATAATGACGTTACTGATAAGGTAAGCGGATTATTTTATTCATATAAATCTTGGGGAATTTTATTGGCCTTGAAAAAGCCGATTTTTGGATAGTTTCCAAGAAGGATAATCGATTGAAATCGATGGCATAAATTGCGCTGGATCAGCTAAAATTATGCGCGGGCGTCCCTGTAAAAATTTACGCTTCGAATTTCTGCGCAGTTCGTAATTAAATTTTTCATGGCAAAAATCCATGAATTAGCAAAGGAAATGGAATTTTGAATATTGCGGCATGCATTTTCTGATACGTAATCTCATGTGCGCGCACATCTCGAATGTGCATTCAATTTTGTTGCATCTGAAATTTTGCTTTTGGAAATTTCAGTAATTTTTATGCATTTATCATGCATTTCTAAAGAAAATTCGTATTTCAGATTGAGAAGCCGGTCAATTCGGTGGAAGTCAAAGGCATGGGCGTTGGTGGTTCGAAAGAATCGAATTTGAATAATTCGCACGAGGCCGCGAATACGCCGAATGGCAACGAGGAGAAGACGCCAGAAGAAACGGACGGCCAATCGAAAACGGAAAACGGTGGCACTTCTGCGGCAGCTGCAACGACCGAAGTGGAATCGAACGAAGCCAAGGCGGCGGCGTTGGATACGGCGGCCGATGCAGTCGATGACGAAATTCAAGTGAAACCGACGACTCCTTCCACTGCGCAACCGACATCCGAAGAACCTGCAGCGCCTGCGACCAAGGAGAAATCGCCGCCACCATCGACTGAAACGGTCGACGAAGCGAAGGCTGAAGAAACCGAGGAGAAAGAAGAAATGCCGTCTCCGAAACGTGGTCGTGGTCGTCCTCAAACGTCGAAGCGTGGACGTCCAATCGCATCGACGACGCGTGGCAGCGGTGCATCGGCTGCAACCAATACTCGCGGTGCGAAGAAACAGAAACAAGAATCCGACGTAACCGAACCGGAGAAACGCGCCGGAGAGGAGGAATCGAAAGAAGAAGAATTGCCGGAACTGAAACCGGAGGGAGAAGTTGAAAAGAAATCGGAATCAGCACCAACCGCGGATGTGAAGCCCAAGGGCCAACGTGGGCGAAAACGACAAACACCTGCTTCGGCTGCAACCGTAGAAGAGACGACGACCACATCAGCGGCTAAACACGTGAAATCCAACGACGACGGTCCATCCGGAGGTCAGGCAGGTGCTGAGAAAACACGTAAGTAATTTTTCAATACACGGAGCCCACACTGATCGGGCTTTGCGTAATTTGCGCATATCAATACTAAATCGGTTTTTAGCATTGTTCAATGGGCCGCTGATCGTGGAAGGCAAGCGAACGCGTTCGAAAACGGACAGGTTGGAATCGACGTTTTTGGTGACGCCTGATCATACGAAGCACGTTTTCGAAATTCCTCAAGGATCGGGCACAAAGCTTGGAGAAATACCATACAGTAAGCGTCAGGTTTTATCATCCAGATCATAGCTGCAATCGAGGATTTTATTTCAGTCGAAGCAATGATTAGCAAGTCTCCAACGATCGATTTGAAACCATTGCACAGGTTGTGTTTCGGACATTTGGGAAAGGTAAAATAGTAGTGTATTTTTTTGCTCGTCAAAAATTAACAGCAGTTTTCTTTGCAGAATCACGAAATTCGCAAGAATCTGCGTACGTTTAACGGCTTCGAATCTGAGAAAGGCACGGAATTCTACAATCGCAAATTGAAGGCTATAGAAAAGTGAGTAAATTTTCGGCTGCTTTTACTGTCATTGAGCATGATATATATTTTAGCTGGTCGATGAAACAATTGCGGTTGATCGCTGACGTTTTGGGGGTGAAACATACCCAGAAGAAAGAAGATCTGGAAAAGGCCGTCTTGGACTTCCTGTTGAAACCGAGCGATACCGGCCGTCAGCCGCCTCAAGGCAAAAGACGTAAGTTGGCGTGGTTTACTTTCGACTGAAATCCATGCTCACCAGATGAGTATTTCAGGCAAATCCAGTAGTGGATCGAAGAAACGCGGCGGTCGAGCTAAGAAAGCGAGTGGCGGCGAAACGTCGGGCAAATCCGAGGGAGAAAGCGAAGGCGGTGATGGCACCGAAGAATCGGAAGAGAAAACCGAGGAGAACGAGCAAGAAGGCGACGAGCCCAGTGAGGAGAATGAACCGGTAATTATGAATTACTAGACAATTATCACGTGTCTAAAGTTGCCGCAGTTTCAGGAACCTCCAAAAGGCAAACGCGGTCGACCATCGAAGAAAGGAGAATCGTCAGCCCCTGCGCCGACGGCCGCTTCCGCATCCAGGAAAGCATCATCGAAGGGTGAAAAGAAGCCACCTACGGTAAGCATTTTAATGCAATCCTGAAGCTCGATAGTCACTGTCGTTATTTTTCAGGATGCCGCTTTGATAACTATGATCAAGGAATTATTGCGAAATACGAACCTGGAGCAGAGTACGATGAGGGAAATGTACCAAAAGGTAATTTGATTTTTCCATTTCTTGAGCTGGATAATCTCAAGGCTTGGCTTTTTTAGGTACTGGAGAAGTATCCGGATCACGACCTGACCTCGCGCAAGGCATTTATCAAGGAGACGGTCAAATCGGTAAGTTGATGATAGTTTTGCTGTGGGAGGATATGCCAAATTTTGTAATTCGTTTTTCTTTCAGTTGATCAAGGAAGGAAACGAGTAATGGTTGGTCGACGTACGTGTTCAATTGACTCGTCGGCGTACGGGAATCAATTTCGTTGTTCTCATTTTATCGGATTTCGAATGGAATGAAAATGAAAATTTGGACGAAGTATTTTGATGAGTAAGAAGGCACCTCTTTTTTGTCTGCACGAAAAATTAGTTGTACATTTCATTAACTGCAATGATTTTCTGTAACCTTTTTCCCTCCCAGTATGAAATTTCACTGCTTAGGCGATTTTTTTCTTTGTGACATCGATTTTATTTGGATGTCATTATGTAGCTTTCATCTTACGACCAGGTTTATTTAATCGCGTATGATTAAGTATGAACGTACATTGAGATTTCATTTTTTCCGCAGGGATGATAATGCTTGACGTTTTTTGAATGTAATTTTCGTTCTAATGTAATATAAAAAATTCAAAGTGAGAACACGAGAATTTCGTACATAAAAACTTGGGCACTAATGAGAACAAGGCCATTTGGGTGACGGGGATAAAAACAGGCTAATATGATAAGTGGCACCGCAACATTTGGAAGATCTATGATTTGTCACCAAAGCACGAAATCGTCGTCAATATCGTCGTATTATTGTACAAGCTCCATGTACAGAAAACGGAAGTGAATTGTTCGACGACTGCCCAATGCGACGACGGTCGGTCGAGGAGCGATTCAAATTTTGTCCAGTTCTTCATCTGGAAAAAATGGGAATAATGTTTTAGAATGTTTGGCAAATGTATCAGCGCTGCTATGGAAGATTGCATGCCAATCCAAGTGTGGCCAGAGATTGGATCAGCCGTGATCAAAATCATGAAGCTGGATCACAGGCATGCAAGTGACCAAAGCGGTGGAATTAGCATAAAGATAGCATACCTAGGTTAGTAGATGCAATATGGGAGATTCCAACTACGATTCGGATCCAGCGAACGCAGAAGGGCTAATATCATAGACGAGCTGCCATCCATCCACATCTGCATTGGGAAAGGTAAAGTTAGATCGGGTAAATAAAACAGAACTAGCAGCTGCTGGTTATCGTGCCAATTCTATGTGCCAGAAAAAGCAGACCCCAAACTACGCATAAACTCAAAATTACACCGTACCTGTAACTCTGGGCATTTCACAACACTCGCAAACGGGCAGATCCGTGTGATTCTTGAACGTACAATACGAACACGACCATTGTTCCGCTTCGCAACTACCCTCGATCTCGCATTCCGCCTTCGCCACGTCAACTGCAAAAGGAAGTTTTGTTAATTCCTGATAAACTGGCAATTGCAAAAACTTCTTACCACGAAGTTGTTGACCGTGGCCAGTTTTACGCGAATTCAATAAAGCTTGCTCGCCAACGAGTCCAGCACCGAGTGTAATGGCCGCAGCTGCCGTGGTTTGATTGTCTGAAAGAAGTCTCATTTAGCTGATGAGCTTTGGAGAAATGGTCAGCGCTTACCCAAATTGAGCTTCTCCAATTCCTGAAGCATTGTTCGAATGGATGCTTGAAGTTCGCGAGTTTCCTTATGCAACGAAGTCACGGTTTCATCCTGAAATTTAGGGATTTTCAGATTTGTGGTACCCTTGGGTAGATCTTGACGCCTCACAGGCAAGGGTTGCATGCTGCTTGGGCATACGATTCACTTACACCAATGGCTTCACTTCGGACCGAATGCTTTCGCCGTCTGAATAAATCCTGTTCCATTTGATCCACATCCATGCGTAATTCTTGAAGCCTCGTTTTAGCACCGCCCATCGCTTTCTTCATATCGGCTAATCTCGATCGTTGGTGAGTTAAGGAGCCTGCAACTGGAAGAAGCATTAGAAAATATCAACCTGGAACCAGGGTCCATGCTTACTTTTCAAACATTCTTGAGCTTGAGCTTGAGTCAACGCCATCGAATTCACCAAGGCTCGCCCATCGTACGTTTGCGATTGCGGCGTGGCTTGTTTCAGCGAAAACGTGAATCTCGGTTGTTGTTGAACGAACGTCACCCTCGGACGCTGTCTACCGCCGTCGCTAATCACCGCACCACCGCTGGGATCCAATTGAATTCGTATATTGGAACCAGTAAGATAATTGGCAGGCGTACGGTATAACGGCGGGCCTTGGCCGGACGACGAGACGACGGCCATCGTGGCACCGCGCGGAGATGCAGGATACAACGTAGTCGCTTCGTTGAGATTGTCAGCGCTGACTCGTAACGGTTCGACATATGCCGATAAATTGGATGATGGCAATTGTTGAGATGAGGCGCGTTGCTGAAATTGAAAAGCGTCTTTAGTAAGTGCATTTTGCAAAGGCACTATGCAAAAATTCAAATCCGCTTACCGCCAATTCCACGTCAGCAAAACTTGGTCTACGATCGTATTGAAACACCGGCGTCCCAGTTGATCCAGCGGGCGCTCCAGGCGGCTGTTGACTGGTGGTCCTTGTCAAATGGTAAAACATGGGTCGGCTGACTAGGCTCGGTTGACTGGACAATACGAACGTCGGCGACGCTGGCGTCGGCGAAGGCGACACCAGAATTTGCGATCCGCCGAGTTGATAGTTAATTTTCAACGCCGGAAGCATACCACCGTAACCCAACGAAGTCTTCGGCCCAACCGGCGGGCCACCACCAGTCGGCGTTCCAGGATAAGAATGTACACCGCTATCTTGAGTCATGGACGGTCGAGGCGATGGCGATCGTTGATTAATCACTGGACGAATTGGAAGCGTTTGTGGACGCGTGATTGAATTCACGCCCGAATTGGGCGACGGTTGTTGTCTTGGCGGTGTACACGATCGACTATCACGAACGACGCCGGACGGTTGAGGCGACGATGCGCCGGATCGACGAAGTACGTAACTTCCGGACGGTCGCATGATCGCCGACGTTGGATATTGAAAATATCGATCGCCAGTTCTCGAACCAATAATTCCGCCGTTCGAATAATTGGACGTGGATTGTTCGGCCGCCGTTGGACGACTGTTTTCCAATCTCACGAGATCCCAACATTTTTCGGGATCATTCGAATGCTGAAAAGATTAAAATTTAGTGAACGTAAAATTTTTGAGGCAAAATCTTGTTTTACCTGAATAATTATTAATCGAATCGTTTCTTCGGGCACCGAAGGAAATCTGGCCGTCAATTGATCAAATAACGCTTGACGTGCACCAGCCACGCTCGGATCGGCCATCGATAAATTAGGGAATTAAAATTATATACAATTATTTCAAGGAATTTCAACGATTTTATAAAATTTTTGCGAAATTCCCATTTTTGGCAGAAATGGAAAATCGGCAGCCGCATATTAGATGCACGTGTAGCAAATTGGGTAAACGCACGTTTCGATTATGCAAAATTCCGAACGTTTTATTGGATTTTTTAAAATTTGGGATAACTAGAAATGGAAGAACTCAATATCTGCCCAATTAAAACCGATTTTGATCATCAGGTCTTCAATTATAAAATATCCATTTACAACGAAAAATGGAATCTCGATTTTACTCATGCCGTGTTGCTTCTGAAGTTTTCGGAAATTTTCCAAAAATTTTTAATTTCTGAAAAAAATTGAATAGCCGGTTATTTCTTGGTAAAATTCTTCATAAAATCAGTTAGAAAACGTCCAACGAATTTTCGGGAAAGACCAGGACTGATTTTTAAAGCCATCGCCAAAGATTACAGGTAAGTTTTCCAAGTAAATATTGAAAATTCAGATTTTTAATGCGGAATTATTTTTCAGGATATTTCACGATGGCGGCGTATCAAATGTATCGAAATACAACGCTGGGCATGACGTTACAAGAAACATTGGACGAGCAAATTCAGGTAAGAGTTGATTTTTAAATCTGACAGTTGAAATTTGTGCATTTTTCATTTTTATTGAAAAATGTCCGAATTTTGGCGGAAAAATTCTAAAAATTTGAAGGCTATAGCAGCCAAGAGATCAAGAGCTTGATGTTCGAAAGGATAAATGCCTGGCATTTTGAGAGCGTATAATCCGGGTTGCGTATCTTGGATGGTATTAACGGATTTCCTTTATTTCAGAATGGCCAAATCACTCCGCAATTAGCATTGAAAGTCATCTCCACGTTCGATCGCGTGATCAATCGAGCATTATCGACGAAAATTCGATCGAAAATACATTTTCGGGTAAGTATTTTATCTTGTTGGGGTCTTTTGCCCCAATCATTTTTCAAATGAAATTCACTCGTGAACCTCTCTTTTTTTTAGGCTGGCCAATTAGTCACATATCGATTTTGCGACAATGTCTGGACGTTCGTTATGGAGAAAGTGGATTTTCGCGAAATGGGCGAGGTATTATTCGCGGATAAAGTGAAAATCGTCGCGTGCGATGGTCGAGCTATTGCGGGTAAGCCGATCTTTTCAAATATTTCTGCGAATGTTCCAGAATTTACAACTGGCCCATGGGCGTAGCCAGGGGGCTGAAGCCCCTGACCCGGAAAATTGGCTTATACCAGAAGGGTCCCCCTGCTCGTTTTTGCTCGAGCCTGGGGGGGGGGGGGGTTCCTAGCAGAGATTCATACAATACTGACATGAAGTCTTATTTTCAGGCCCCGGCGCACCATGAATTACGATCATGAAGAGTCAAAGATGGGCCATGTTTTCGATGAAATCTAAGAGGATACGTTCGTGATGTAAAATTCCGCATTGTTCAAAGCATTTTTCCATCGATCTTGGGATACCGTTTCGCATCGCTTCTTACATTGTGTGAGGATGTTTTTATGATCAATCTTATCGCGAAGATCAACTGTTTGGTTTTGCGTAGCACATCACACATCGTCGTATCATATGAAAATTCAATTCAACCGAACGAAAAAATATAGGCGAGCAAAAAATACAGTAAATCGAGTAAATCAATCTCGAAAAAGCGCTGATTATCAATCAATAATATACGCATTGCACAGTACGCCATGCACGCCGCGAAACGAAATCGGAGAACGAGTAGAGAATATGAACAGCAATTGATCGATATTCATTTACAAAATGGAGCATTTCCAGCCGCTGAAGAAGGATAATCGTTTCGACGGTTGATTCTGCTGACCAGCGGTTAATCGTCGACCGTACGCGGCTTGTTGCGTTGTGGATGCTTGCTGAAAAGCGAGAATCCCGGTTAGAATTCGATCCAATCTCGAGAATTGCGGCATTTGCTTACCAAATTTTTCTCCGTTTTCGTCTTAATATCCCTCGCCAGTGTAAAGAAAGCGTCTTCCACGTTCACGTTGGCTTTGGCGCTGGTTTCCATGAATTTGATACCGTATTCGATGGCGAGCTGAAAAAAATTGGACGCGATTAATAATCTGCGGCATATGAGTCAAATCTGCATATGCTATCCTTGCTGCTGCATCATTTGGGCCTTTTACTAAGCATCTCCAAATGCTGATACTGTATTAGTCATTCGAAAAGCAGGACCCCCATCCAGGAAAGCATGAATCATGCTACCACTTTGCAAAAACATCTGGCGACCGCCTGTGCTTAGAATTTAGTCCTTTCGTGCGAAAGATTTACAGTAGATCAAGGAGAACTTGAATCTCAAAGAATTCCATGCACTCTAATTATTCCTATCATGCTTCCTAGATTCGCGATAATAAAATGCAATAATATTCTCAAAACGAGTCCTCACCTGTGCTCCGCGTTCTTTCGAAACTTGTCGACGATCGTTCATATCGCATTTATTACCCAAGATCATTTTCTCCACGTCGGCCGATGCGTGCTCTTCGATGTTGCGAATCCAATTCTTGATATTATCGAACGATTTCTCATTGGTTATATCGTAGACTAGCAGAATTCCCTGAAATAAAACAGATTTTTCAGACGAGAAATTGTCAAAAACGCCACGCTTACCATAGCTCCACGGTAATAAGCGGTCGTAATCGTACGAAATCGCTCTTGGCCCGCCGTGTCCCTGGATAAAAACCAGTATTTATCAATCAGCAGATAATTTTCATGCATGCTGAATTTTGGAAAAATTCACACCAGGGTTCTTGAAATGGGCAATTTTTATCCCTCATCAAATGAAAATAGAACCAGCGGTACTTACCATATTTGAAGCTTTATCTTTTTTCCATCAAGCTCGATCGTACGAATTTTGAAATCGATCCCTGGAAAATACGCCCACGTTTTTTTCGCCAAAATTCCAAGAATTTCAACATAAATTTCCTTACCTATGGTCGAAATGAATGAATTATTGAACGAGTCTTCGGCGAAACGAAATAGAAGACACGTTTTCCCAACTCCGCTATCGCCGATCAATAATAATTTGAACAAATAATCGTACGTTTTCGCCATGGCGAAAGAAGAATATTCGATTTTTCTTGAAGTGAACGTTTATCGGGGGCACGTATAATTCGTAAGAGCGAAATTCCAATAAAGCGTAAATTCCTTATTCGTCGAATGAGTCGAACAATAAAAGACGATCTTCAAATGAATCAGCGTAAAATCATTCACCGTCTTCCCACTTTCCACTTTTCTCTCTATTTATGGACTTTGGATTATTTTTCCTGCCAGCCGCACTGGAAGAAAATTGACAGCCGGCGCACATGCGAAAGCGGTTACAGTATGCAGTGCAACATTTGATGTTCAGATTGTCCACGGAGACCGCGAAATTTGAACTTCCATATGGATCTTCAGCATTGCAGAGGTCAAAGTACAAAATCAATCGATATTGAGCAATCAAAATGATATTTAATCACCAACTTTCACAGAAATCTGCGCGATAATAATAAGCAAAGCACCCACACTTAGTAGCATATAAAAAATAATCACCATATATCATTTCAAAATCACAAAGCTGAATTCGTGCCTGATGCAGGATTGGCTAATTCAACGACGCATTCGGTGCCTGGGTATTGGGGTAAATTTAAATCGTATTTCGACGCCAGCTGATGCGGAATGAATCGACCACCAAGGAAATGATAACGACCACGAAATCGTTGAGCGCATCTCTTCGGAGCCGTTAATGAAATTAGCAAATCCGGTTGAAGACTGGCATCGTCCAATGGGCCTTCATCCACGAGCCAACCTGAAAAGAGAATCAGAATTATTTCCTGCTAATATTGATGTAGATAAGGATATGGTCCCTGCTTGACTATGGTGGTCCAACCTTGCATGCACCAAGACCCATCTGGGCCTCATCCATAATTGCGCAATTCTAACCAAAATCGCACTCACCCGATGGAATATCAATACTAGCCACAGGTACGGTGACTTTCTTCAATTTATCCAATACTTCCACGAATGGATCCCTGATCGGGGGTTTGAAACTGAATCCGAATATTGCATCCACGATTAAATTGAACGAATGCGAAATCAGCTGCGGATCGGGCAAATAAGATAACGCCGATATTTCCATCGACTCGATTTGATGGATCAGATTCTTCATCAATTCATTATTGGATGGTTTCGGATAATAGATGGTCGGATTGTAACCCTGAAAATCGATTGATCGGTATCGCACATTGCGCAATCCTGGCATTTGCAAGTGCAGCAGCATGGCAAGAATGCAAATTGCGCAATCATAAATGAACTTACGAACATCTTCAAATGCCTAGCGCATACCAAACCATCGCCGCCGTTGTTTCCTGGTCCAGAAATGACCAATACTTTCCCGCCGGATAGCAGATTCAACGGATACGCTTTGGCGATGGCCACTGCGCACGATAATCCGGCTAATTCCATTAATTGATCCACCGAAAATAGATATTCCTTGAACAGTTCCTGATCGATGGCGATGGCTTCTTGTTGGCTAAAAGAATAGATGAGATTAATATTCATGGTGACACCATGAAATCTGGGAAGGGTGGGTGGTCAAGCAAAGGTCTGTCGACCCTTGGCAAATGATACCTTATCAAAGTCAAATCATCCAACGAAGGCAACACCGGCTGTTCTTCATATTTCTTTGTACGCTGTTTTCGAAATGATAATCTACTACTCCATTGCCTCAATGGCATCGGAGATACGGAATTACTCCGTCCCGATTTACCGGCACCTTCGAATTGATCAGATTGATAATCATTGATCATCGTGGTGTCAAAATCAGAGCGGATACCAAGAGAGACCGACTAGCAGACAGGCTTTCTCAGAAGAAAAGCTTCCATTTTCTTCCCAAACTAATGATTAAACAGAATCCATTTTGAGCCGAGAAGGAAGGGCATTGAAAAGAAACTTCATTGAATTATTGCCCACCCTGAGGCCATGGGAGGGAAAAGAGTATGGCTCATTTTCCACCCATATGAGCATGTAGAAAACAGGATGAAAAGCTAATGCCGACTCTAGGATGAAGGGATGCTGCTATAGTTGAGAATAACGAGCAATCATTTTACGCCGGATGCAGATTGAAGGATAAACTTAGGCCCCGACCAGAACCCAAGCAAACGAACCCCCCTCGCATACATAAAATGATCATTCCGCCAATTCATTTCGTTCCAAATCCCGACCCTAGCTGTTGGCAAAAACTCGCATTTTACATCCAGACGAGCGAGTATTGGATGAGGAAAGATTCAATACGTCCCTAATGAGTACCCATCCAATGCCAAGCTAGAGTTTTATTGGAAAAGGGCCAGTGACCTATGCCCCCAGCAAAACTGGATTCAAAATGGGGCTCAATGTTTGCGCGTGATTGCGCAATTTGACTTCCTCCATCAGACACCAGACGTCTGATATGAGAATCTTGCTTTCAATGAAGGAATGGCCGATTACCAATATTGCGCAATCTGCAGCACATGGACTTCCCATCCAGGGAGAATAAGGCCTCCCAAGAAGATCCATAGAAAACTATGCACTTACTTGAGATATTTCACACTATTCGCCATTGTTGACATCAAACCACGTCGATTGCAACTTTGTGATGATCCCTTCTTGATCGTATTGGACAAATTGGCAATAAGGCACGAGATTGAGACGAATCTCGGAAGAATTTTGGTCATTCAGCCTAAAAATATAGGCATTGATCAATACGTAAAATCATATTCATTTTCAGAAATCCGGGATTTCATCCCATTAGATCACAATCACAATCAACTTTTTCAATTCTAGACCATTATAATTGCACTGGAAAAATACCACATCACCTATACAAACAAAAACGTACAAGAATCTCGAAGAATCGAAACCAAAAAAAAAAACACGCAGTGCCCGTAAACAAAGATCTTATAAGTAGCAAAAAGGGAGACGCATTTGAAGAAAAAATTAGTAGAAAATAATTCCAACGACTAGAAATGGAATAGATGGCTTCCTCAGAATGCAATCTTCCCCCATACGCCTTCATAATTGATATAACTGATCGTGGACTTCTTGCAATTTTCGTAAGGAATATTTACTATTACTGCCACCACCACCACCTTGATGCGGCCTGCGCACTTCGGTACGTATTTCGGTCGGCGACGGTGTCCCGGCTGTGGATGCTGCATCGCGTAACGAATGACGACTCGTTGTCCTGGACATCGACGTTCCGGCCATCGAATCATTGTCGTTCAGGAAGTGTTCCACACTAAAAATGCAGACATCTGTTAGATTGGCTTGTGAATGAGCCTGACAGGATGTCAAGCAGCTGGGACAACAGACTGCGCAGACAGTCCCTGGAAAAACCAGTCCAAGCCACACTCAACTCGGTTCATAGGGCCAGTGAGCAAAACCAGGGCTCCCAATGGGTCCGAATGGTCAACAATCCAAGCAGTACTTACGTCGATTGCTTCTCCAATCTTTTGACATTAGTCGCCGTTTGTTTGATGCTCGAATCGATTCTACTCAATAGATCTTTGATCGAACAGTCCGATTTGTCGTAATCGCTGGCCGTTTTCTGCTGCTGTTGTTGTTGGTCAACCATGGAATGACGTTTCGACCAGCGTCCAACCGTTGCATAGGCGACTGCGCTTCTCGTCGAATTCGAACTCGAAGTACCTTCATCGTCGTCGCCGCTTTTTCTTCTTTCCGCCGGTATTTGTTGATTCTGACGTTGATGATCTTCCGTTTCGCTCATACTATCGTAACAACTATCGCGGCCGCCGTTTTGAATTTGTAAAGGCGGTAATGGTGTTGAACAAACGCCCGACGGTGATGAAACTTCGGTCGATAATATTGGAATGTGTAGAATTTCGCGTAAATGAATACTATCGTTGGACCATAATTTGTTGAGACGTTTTATTTCCGTTGTCTGAAAAGCAGGAGACTATTAGTAAAGATGCTGATAAAAAAACATAGGATTTTGAATATTTCCAAGTCAGCAGTGATTCAGAAATCTCGCTCATGCTTCTCTCGGGGAATCAAGATAACATCTTCCCAGGATTTCAAGAATTTTTTGGCTCAAAACGCGCATGCACATTTTAGACACAAAAAATCGAAGATGATCATGGGAATTTTCCCAGAAAATAAGTCAAATTCTCACTTACCGAAGTGCCATATTTCAATGCGATACCTTGCAATGTATCCGATGGAAGCACCTTGTGTTTGATTATCGACGAATAATTCGGTTTCTTCGCACCAATCGAACTGGTAGTTCCATAACGACGCAATCCTTTATAACCGCACAAAAACGTCGTCTCGTCTTCGGCCATTATTCAATATTACCAACGATAACAAATCAGTGAACGTTTCATTGCCATTATAATGGAAAATTGAGAATTTGCAAAATCAGGATTTTTCTATTGTTTCTGCCATGGAAAAATGCTGGCGCAACATATGTCGGATTTCGAGTGGTAAACTTGAGATACGAAGTAGAAATTTTGTAAATTTATTTTTTATAATTGCAATTACTGCATTTTCTAAGACAATTACCAAACGATTAGCTCTAATTATGCAAGCGTGTAATAATTTACGGCAAATTTATTCATGTATCTTTAATTCGTAAAAATTATTGAACCTGAACCGAATGGTGTTGCACACAAGCGGTGGGCGGAGCATTTCGGCATTTTCTAGGCGCATTTTCCAAAAAACAAGAATTTTGCTAGCATTCGTCTTTCAATTCAAAAAACCTTGTCATCAAATTACGAGACTATCTTCAAAGCATCATCCAGAACCGTTCGTACATATCACGTCTATCGGCCGATATTCTGAATCCAGAAACTCTCGATTGCATAGACTCATTGGAACTAATTATATTTTACCGTCTGAGCCCAATATGGACAAAAGAATCGAATTGGAAATGCGTGGTAGGAAGCCTCAAGAGGTGAGTTGAATTTTGATGGGGATTTGGATGGATTAAACCTGAAACTTTGCATGGTTCTGCTGAAAAGGCATTTCTAAATGTCCTTTACAATCACGGCGAAGTTCTCGAATAAATGTACCATGTTTTTCAGGTATTCGAATTGAATTTGGACAATTGCCGTTCCACTCAGGTCACTGGATTGACGGACGAATTCGTGAATTTGGAAAATCTCAGTTTGATCAACGTTGGTTTGACTACTTTGAAAGGATTTCCGAAATTGCCGAATTTGAAACGGGTAAGTCGGTCTTTTTGATTCAGACTTCAGTACAGTGATTGATAACCGATCCTTTTTTTCAGCTGGAACTCAGCGATAATCGTTTGGCCGGCGGTATGGAGCAATTGGCGAATAATTGCCCCAATTTGAAATCGCTCAATCTCAGCGGGAACAAAATCAAAGACCACAAAGCCTTGGAACCACTGGTAAGCGATTTGAATTGGTCATAGTTTAGAGGCATTTGCCATTGTCTGGGTAGTCATGTGTCCTCGGTGAATGCCTCTGACTATGGCCACAGATCTTCACATCTCTCACCCTGGTTTATATTTCAGAAAAACCTGCCCGCATTGAAATCGCTGGATTTATTCAATTGCGATGTTACTTCCATCGACACGTACCGACCGAAGGCATTCGAATTTTTGACCCAACTGAAATACCTGGATGGTTTCGATCGGGACGACAGGGAGCAAGAAGATTCGGATGATGAGGATATCGGAAGCAGTGGTAAGCTGAATTCAAATATATGAAAGGCTGGTTGTAATCGGTGCCTTGTGCTTTCAGATGACGAGGATGAAGAGGAGAGTTTGAGTTTCGATGGTGAAGGAGGTAAGGAAACAGTGCTGCGCTTTATGGCAAAAAATTTGGCCTATGTTGCATTGAAAGTGGCAATGCTAAGCTGTGCCTTTTTCAGCCGATGAAGAGAACGGTAGCGATGAAGATTCGGACGAGGTGAGTTCTGCTTTGATGATCCGAGGTTTTGGGTCTCGTCTCTGGCTCGCTCTCCATGCAGCTATGCAGCCTGTTATTGGCTGAAACACCAGTAATGATGATCTTTATTTTAGGATGAAGAAGAGACGGTTGATTTGGAAGACGAAGAAGAAGATGAAGAAGAGGCGGCGGTGGAAGGCGTGAATGGCGATCATAAGAAGGAAGAAGACACGGGTAAGAATTTCCCCATCTGCTGCTTGAGCATAAATCTGACTGTACTGTTATTTCAGCTGTTCGCGGTAAGAAACGAAAGCACGAAGGGGACGACGAATGAGGAATCGCTTTAGGAAGTTGTTTGTGGTTTTACATTTTCCCCAACATTTCATCTGTAAGTTACATTTTTCGTTCTACCCATCTTTTTTGATGATTGTTGGTTGACATTTTGACATGAATTGAATTCGGATGCTCTTTTCTCTTTTTGATATCTTTTGAATGACATAAAATATACTGAAGGATATTTGAATTTGGATGAAGTTTGATCAGGGGTCATAACCCTGTTTTATCTCGTGATTGGATATTATGTATGATTATCGATTGATCAATTGCGCAATCGATGGTTGGACATCGACCGATTCGCCAATAAGACCCATGCGTCGGATCGTATATCGCGTATCGAATGACCATATTTGCATTATCTCCAATTACCACTTCATCGATTTGT
The DNA here is from genome assembly GCA_034695185.1 of Discolaimus major. NCBI lineage: Eukaryota > Metazoa > Nematoda > Enoplea > Dorylaimida > Qudsianematidae > Discolaimus > Discolaimus major. Next base: position 29,629 of record JAQIWJ010000069.1, read on the forward strand.
GGGGAAATGTTAGCTTCACTCGGTATGCTAAGGGGGTCAAAGTAGCGGAAAATGCGACCCTCTGGGAAAGGGCGGGGAAATGTATTCATGAATATCCCACACGGGCGGCGACATGAGAGAAATCATGGAATTTCGCGTGGGATCCAAGAACAGCTGGAGACGCAATTGGAGGCAAAATGCATTAAATGAAAAACACCCTCGTGTTTCCTGTTGTTGGCCACTTTTATTATTCAGGCCCCTTTTTTCACTTTCTCACGTTCTTAGCTTTCACTTCGAAAGCTGAACCATAAAAGGCGAAAAGATAGTAGTTTTGCATTACTCTAATCATAAAACGATTTTCATTCAAGAATGAATTCCGGCTTGAATTATTACGTGTACGCATTATGCTTATCCATGGTGAGTTTGACGTTATCATGTTTGACTTCATGGCAATTGGCCATCAGTTGGGATTGCGCAATTTTTTTATGAATGCTGACTTGGGCAGATGCTATTCTGGTGTCAATTTTGTAATACACAAATGAAGCAGGGTCTAAATCCTGAGATGATTTATCATTAGCACACTGACCCATCTTGATTGCGCAATAATGAGCAAAGGTACAGTATCTTTCTGTAAGAGATGAAGAAAGAGACAAAATTTTATGCATTAACTGCCATCAAATATGCCGTGATAATAAATGCCAGAGATTAAAAAACGTCATGAGATAGAACCAAAATTTTAGCCTGATTACCAGTTCGTTAGCCAACTCAGTATGCCAGTGATCAGATTATCAATGAATGAACCAAGAACCGTTGGCATTAGCTTTGCCAATGCATTCCCATAATCAAGCTTTGATCACATCGCATATGATGCGCCATATCTTCTTTCGATTTTCATCATTTTGAACATAGAGATAAAAGTCCTCAATATTTGGACTTTTAACTTCCTCTCGAATGACATGAATGATGGTGTATTTCTTATCCTCGGAGATCTCCTCTTTGAGGAGCTCCAGCACTGCGTCATATTTCTCAGCAACTTGTTTTTGCTCATCTTCAGTGCCAGTGATGAATGATTCTATGGCACCCGACACGAGGTCGATGCCATTTTCATGCGCAGCATAACCGGCTGAAATTGAGCAAAATCAGCCCGGTACATGCTACTGGCGCAAGTTTTACCTGCAATTGCAGTTCCCAAGGCACGAATTGGACCAAGGCGAACCAAAGCGCCAAGCGCAATGGCACCGGCCACAACTCCTCTTGTACCAATGAATTTGAATAATTCATGGCCTTCGGCCGCTTTTCTGAATGGCCCTGACACTTGCATGTAATTAATCACTTGCTCGTAATATTCCCAATAATGCAATGCTCGTTTATCCCAGTTGGGTTGCAATGCACGTGCTGCTGATGGTTTGGCCACTGTGGACGTGCTTTTGGCAGGTTTCCAGGTGCTCAGAGCGGTTGATGATGGCTTTTCGCAAGCTGTCAATGGCAGACGCACTGATGACCTCATGGCCTGAAAGATCATATTGATCAAATCTGCCCATTATTAATTGCAAATAAAGTCATCAGCGATCACCTGTTGATGATGTTTGGCACCGTTAACATGAGAATTATAGGCGGCTCTGCTATTCATTGACAGATCGCACAATTCGCATTGGTACCAAGATGATACGCTATTCGATGCTCCCGTTTTCTTCAAATGCTTCTTGCCTTTTAAGTGTTGTTGATAATTCTGAACAATTCTTGCTTATTCATTCTGATTATTATACTAAAATATGCAGCCGAACCTCGTAGCCGTTCACTTGGACATTGCATACGTCACAAGAATAGGCATTAGACGTTTCTTTTTGGTCATAATTCCAGTTTGGGCTTTTCCAATTCGCCAGAGAATAGGCATACCCATAAGATGGCCTTTCGTCATCAGATGAGGAATCGTAATGCATGATTTCTTGGCCAAGCTAACAACAACTGGAAACTTCTTAGCAAGCTGATGGACTAATTTTCATTACATAGAAGGCACCAGAATACAAAATTGCAAAGTGCACTTCGGAAGTCTAAACTCCTATACGCATAAAATTTCACTAGAGAATTCGTCATTAGAGCAACACAGAAAGTTTTGCCAACTGGCGTCTGAGTTTTTTCACTCTTTTTCTTATACTACCCAGCGCTTATGCCATGCACTTTCAAACCATAAGATGCTTTTGAAGTTCGTCTGTTGTGATCTTGATCATAAACGCCGTTTGAATGGCAAAGATCATCATGCTTATCATGCCAGCAAGGTCTGATCATTCTGACCCAATCCGGTTTTTCAGCTGATCATCTCCCACATGACGATCCCAACATCAAGCGCAGCAGCAATCAGAAAAAGATTCGTGTATTCATCGGATTTACAACAATTCATGCAACCGCCCAATGATGATGCTTACTATTATTACATGCCATCGAAACGTACGTTCGATAAATTGGATTCATCAGGATTGATGGGCGTGAAGAAACGACCATTCGATAGTATAGATAATACGGCTTTCAATCATTTGAGAAGATAAAAATGAGCATGCTGATTGGAAATAGAGGCCATATATGCGTTCGATTGCGCAATGCGATGAAAAATACTTGAAATCAGAGCTTTTATGTTGATAAGCATATCGTACTTCATAATTATTGCTTTTAACGATGAACTTACCATAAATGAAGCCAAATTGCGCAATTTCACATCTCGTACAGGTATACTGTAGAATTCAAACAAAAATTTGACTCGCACTCCATTTTGTCATAAGTAGCGCATGAATATGTCTGCTAGGGTGTGCTAAAAATCCGCAATGCAGATTTGCCAAAAAATGGAAATTTTGGCAAGTATGATAAAATTGTAATTACATTTCGTACAGTCATTCCGTTACGATAATCCGAATTGCCGTATCGCACTCGACGTTACCATTGTCATTTAATGGGGATATTTTGTTCATAATGGCGACTCAGGTGAGTTTTGAAAGAATTCCATGAAATTTTCATGAATTTTTGGAAAATTGTCAAAATTATTCCTTTTTTCAGAAGAAACCAGCGTGCGCCGAATTCCTGAAGAATCTACCGTCGTATAAGAAAGAGAATTTCTCGCGATTCGTTTCGGATTCATCATCGAAAGCAGCTGTAAGTAAAAATATGCTTTATTATTGCTTGATATTTTATTCACGAGGATTCCTAATTTTCAGCAATCCGGAAAAATTGATACGCGTGCCGCATGTGGCGACGACGACTCATCATCGCAAGGTAAGATCATAATTTTGGTTTGAGTTAGGTAATCTGTAGGGGATCCTCATTTGATGCAAATCAGTGCCGGTCAAATTTTCAAGTTTGATTTATCTCTTCTAAAATCTAGCAGATTAAGTTGCATTCTTTCTTATATAAGGATTTTGGAACCATAGAAGGTTAGCAGGCGTATGCTTTTTGTTGAGATTTTATTTCTCTCTTGCATTAACATGCGTTGTATTGAGATTTACAATAGCCTGAATCCTTGATCCACAGAATCGTGACTCATTCTAACCAATGATTTCTTTTCAGTGATCGTGACGGAAAAGACGAGCGTTCTATTGCGATACTTACACGATCGATGGGATAAAAAGGTAAGCATTTCACTTGTAAAGCCCAGTTTGTTGGGGGTCATGCAGTACAGTGCTGCCAGGCGCCTTTTGGGATTCACTCTCATGAAATCCCAAAACGGGGTTGCCAGAATCCCAGTACCCTTTCCCAGCGTGCAAAAACCCCCGTGATCCAAATTCACATTTCAATCACTGACCACTAACCACCACCCATTTTTCAGCATACCACTCGGAAGCGAAATTTGCGTCAAGACAGCGAAGAAAGAGAATCCGTTACACCAACACGAGTGGACGATGCCAGCAGCGGTACCAATAACCTTCAAAATGGTCAACCGTCCAGAAAGATGCCAAGGACATTATGAAAGGTCATTTTGAATTCTCATTGAAGATATTTTTTGTGGTTTTTGCTTTGTGAAAACGCGCTTTCATTTATATCGAGACAGATTATATAGTGCTCATATAATTTGTACATGAGATAAATATGTAAGCATTAATTATCACAGTAAGCAAATCAGCCGTGCTAGAATCCTAATCATGTGCTCATCAATAACAAAATCAGGAATGGGAAGGACGTGCGATCATGGCAAGCCCTATGACACGAAAAAACAGCTCAATTTCCACCTTCAGTATCGTCTTTGTCCAATTTTGTATCCACATCTGCGTCTTCATTTTCGGTTTTCTTATCATTCTTCATGGATTGATGGTGCTGATCGGCCTGTTTGACAGGTTTCGCATCCAAAAGGCCGTCTTCGCCACCGTTCTTGGCTTCATCTGCTGCATTTTCGTGTCGATCGAAAGGCCTGGGTGGTTTCTTCAACGCGCCTCCTCCATTGGCAGCGTCCTCCTCCTCGTCGTCCTTGAATTGGTAATAGTCTTTCACATTCTTCACTCCGGCCGGTTTGATTGGTTGTTCATTTTCAACGGGCGACTGACGAGGGTCTTGACCATGGACGCCGACAAATTTCTCCGAAGTCGCAGCTACCGAAGCGGTCGCCGACTGTTCTTTCAAACTGGATTTCTGATTCTCCGTTCCATCGCGATGCGTCTTTTCCATTGGCATAACATCGTTGGAAGTAATCGTTATCGCTGTCGTCTTGGCCGCTTCTTCGATCAACGTTTCTGCTTGTTTCTCATCGTGCTGGCCATCGATCTTGAGGCGTTTCGGGATCATTGGTCTCAACGAGCCGCGTTCAGGAGACGGTTCTGGTTGATCATCTTGTTCACCACGGGAGCGATCTTTGTTCTTATTGGATTGTTCAGGACGCCGATTTTCGTCTTGGGCGCTTTCCTCGATGACTTTGTTCAACCGATGTTTTCTATCTTTCCGTCTTTTCAATAACGCCTTTTGCTTGGTTTGCAACGGTTCGGATGCGCTTTCCAGCGGATTCGTTCCATTGGTCTCGTTGCGATTCGCCCTAAAAAAAAAACAAAGCTAGCATGACAATAATTTATCCAATTCTGGATCATGAGGCTTGGATTAAATATGCCTGATATTTAGTAGCCCTCATGCAAAATCAGTCTTGCCATGAATGCCAGCAATTCACACTTACCCGGCGCTCTGCAACGTTCCAACATCCTTCACTACAGGCATTTCCAATCGATTCTCAGCCTTATTGACTACCGAAGCACTTTGAGGCGATACCGCATCCACATGAACCGGCGAATCCATATTGGACGGAGCATGGGTTTCCGTATCCTTGTTCGACGCTTTCTCCTTGGCCAATCCACCGCGAGGCGCTTGAACTTGATTCTGAGTTCCATTTTGGATGATATCAGCCTAAAGTTAAGGGATGAAGGCGGTTGCCAGTAATTGACCAGAAATAATCTTACTTTATTTGGACTTTCATCGTGCGACGTTTCCACACGACTATCCGTCTTCTTCGCTTCAGCCCCCAACGTTTTCTCAGTTTCATCAGGCACGCCACGATGCGGAGGGGCTTGGTCTGCAGGCGTTTCGGTTTGGGATTCCTAAAAAGACCGTGTGTTAATAAAAACTGCTCAAAAAATACATCAGGACGCTCTTACCTGAACTTGTCCACGAGGCGGTACAATGACCTTTTCATCGTCCGAATTCTGAATCTTCGAATTGACCCGGCCATCATTCACATTTCCGGAAGCAGCAGATGCCCGAAGTCTGCAATGAAAATGATCATTAATTGAGTACTGATTGATTTTCAGACATGCTTACTTTTGAATATCGCCTTCCAAGCGAGTGTTCTCTGAAAATGAAGACGCCTTTTAAAAATAGTTCTTACGATAGCCAAAATACGCTTACCTTGAAGACAGGTGTCCAATTTCTCCGATTTCTCTTCTGCTTCCCTCAATTTGCGTTGGCAATTTTCCTGAAACAAGGTTTGATTTGACCATTAGGCAGTCAAACATGCATGTGAAAAAGATGAGAAGCAGCAAACGGGAGAGCATGAGAACTGCGTAATTCGGGGAAGGAATGGTTCAGAATAAAGGAAGCTATACTGATGGCCTCACTTCTTGCCATACATGGTCAATATTGAGAAAACTGTACTTACGTTCTCCGTTTTATGCTCTTCTTTTATATCCGCAATCTCGTTTTGCAAATGGGCCGTTTGTTCTCGGCATTGTTTGAGATCTTTTTGAGCCTCGATCGATGTTCGTTCAGCTGAGCGTAATCGTTCCAATTCTTCTTTCATCGTTCGGAATGTCTTCAGGTGACTTTCGTATCGAGATTCCACTTCTGAAAAAAATTACGACCGTCATTATTTGCATTCAATGTCAACTGAAGGACATGAAATGCGTGGATTTTTCCATAACGTAAAATTTTGGAGAATGTTAATTTTAAGCTTGGTATTTAACTGAGGCTGATCCATTAATCGATCCACTATATAGATCATAACTTCAAGATGGAAATTTCCATTTTGAAAACCAATGAGGGAGGATTTTGACAGTCCCATATCCAAAAATACAAAAATTCACTCACCTGTTTTATCCGTTTGACAAGTTTTCCATTTTTTCCTCATCAAAGCCAATTCCTCGACTAGTAAATTCCTCGAAATACTCGCTTTGTAGACGTTGTATAATAAAAATATGCATCCGATGGATAAGGCGATGATTAAAATCAACGGTAATCTCGATCCGCCGTTCGGTCGTAGAAATCCACGTTTCAATACGTGAGACCCGTTTCCGAATGTCATTTTCTATCCTCGATTCGAATCGTTCTGGAAATTATGCTCGACTCACTCGCATTTCCGGAAGGAGATCAATTTTTAGCCGGACATCCGAGAAGAATAGGTAGACAGAAATTGATTTCAGGAAATTCTTCCTGCAATGCGGGTTACTATGGCGACTGGTCGCCATGCAGCAACAACGCACGTTAAGCGCTACGATGCTTATGACAAAATTCAAATTTTACGCGGGAGACCTTCATCTCGGAAGGCGTACTGTAGGTACGCTAATTTTCTCAATGATGATTACAACCAGAAAAAAGAATTATTTTCGAGTAATATATCTGAAAACCTCATATACATACAAAAATGAAAACCTAGAAATTTATACGAAATCTTGAATATCATATTACTTGAGCTATTTTTCTGACAAGGCTCAAATTTCATAAAGAACTCATTTCTTTCTCCGCATTCAATTCGTCTCTTTCATCCATCGGAATTAGAATATGCCTACGAGTTTGTTCTTTCGAGCAACGTCCCGATTGATCGCCAGCGATTTCGCTAGCATTACTGACCAACGATCCTCTTCTCGAATCCACCGATCCGCGTCTTGAATCGGCCGCGTTTCCCATGAAATCTCGTTTCCTTCCGGGCGGCGTGTATGTTTCTAATTTCCACGGTAATTCTCGTTCGGTCGCTGTCAATTGCGGTTCAACGGGTCCAATTTCGTAGTCGTCTGAAAAACATTCCGCATTTGAGGTGGTCATGGTGATAATTGATTGGACAATTTTCGTAATGGGAAAAACTTACTGTCGTCATAGTTGTATTGATGTGCTACGTTGAAACTAATGGCCGAATCCGCATTGGGGAAATTATGATTCGATTCTTGCCATCGGGGTGATTTTTCAGCTGAAAATCAGACGCAGATTATTGGATCATGAAAGCGTGATCTCACAGATGGATCTCCAAAGGAGTCCAGACCCCAAGCTCGCCCAATATTGCGCAATCTAGACCCAGGATTCAAGTTTGCAAAAAAATCAACTTAAAACTTACGTTCATCCACGTAAAAACTGACTTGTTTTCGTCCGTCAGCATCGTTATTCTTCGCTTGCGCCTCCTTGAACATTCGGTCTTTGACCAAACGTCGTAATTTGAATTGAGCTTCGTGCCTTTTCGTGGCTTTCTCGAAAACCGCAGGTAAATTCGTCTCGCTAGTGGATTGTGGACCGCGGCGTTTCTGAAATAATCGGTGCGTGATCATCGATCACATAATGATCACCAAGTGATCACTTGCGATCATCTCAGATGACACTTACTTTAGGTCTTTGCTTATACGCCGATTCGATCAATAAGTGATGCAAACGTGAATCGGATTCGATTTTCTTTCCGTATATCGCGTCGAAAACGTTCATATCCAAGATCGGATTATTCGTATAATCGTCGTCTTTGCTGAAAAAAATCAATGATCCATGTAATTGCGCATTTCTGTTCCATGGCTGCAAGCCAACTGTGCAATCACTGCTCGAAATGCAAGCATGTGCAATTATGACAATCACTTCAAAAATCAATCGATACTTACGCGAATCCAGGTTGCGAATAAGTCCTGATCAGATTCGATAACGAATCGCTGTGCAGAGTTGTTGATTGTGAATGAAAACTTCCATATCTGGCCAAATGATCCATGGCCTCTCGAACGCTCATTTTCGTGAATGCATCGATAATACCACCATCAGCAGTTTTCGGCGCTTCTCTCAATAGCAACGGTTTCAAATATTTGTTATTGTAATATTCGTATCTGAAATTAATGTATCATGAGAGGGCTTATCAATGACTTGAGATAAGCAATCTTACTTATCACGGAGCCAATGATGGCCTTTGACACCAAGGATATCCTCAATTCCTGACAGGGCGTGATCGATTAGCTGAAAAATACTTGATTAGTGATCTGCAGATCACATATGCTCAGCAGACTGATCAGTGATCAAGATCAATCAATCGATGACTTATCTGCTGATCGCAATCGACGATAAGCAGTGAGCTTATCAAGTTCAGGCTTATCAGTGATCCACCTTCGATCACCGATCACTCACTGATCAATCGATAACTTACCCTATCAGAAATCTGTTCATTCATGGTTCTCTCGCGTTTATCATCTTTCTTGACTTTCAAAAAATTGACCAACGGTTTGATAGTCATGCCCTGAAACCATGGAGTATTCAATTGCGCAATCTTGTGCAAAGCTGATACGAGGTCTTACTTGAAGGAATACAGTAAAATAAATGACCACGATCGTTGCAGTGACGTACATTCGTTTAGCTTTGATCAAATTCTCGTCCAATGCCACCACTAGACCATAAGCTATGGCACCTGAAAATGTGGATTTTCAGGAATCTTGCAAGATGAAAAAATCTTGCACCGCATTTTTATGAACTGTAAGCTGCCTAATAGGATATGTAAGCATATCCATAAAGATGCGAGCTTTCTTGGATCCCTTCAGGGGTGTACTGTAATCGCTCTGACTCACCTCGCAATCCACCATAAGCCATAATGAATTGATCAACTTTATTCAACTTGACCAATCGATGTTTATTGATGAAGAACGTTTGCAGCACCACGCCTGAAAATGATAGGAATGCAAGAAAAGTCGAGATTGCAGAATGCAACTTTACGCAATTTCTGCAATGCAATTGAAGTTTGCAGAATGCAACTTTACGCAATTTCTGCAATGCAATTGAAGTTTGCAGAATGCAAACTTTGCACAGCTTTTGCAATGCATTGC
>JAQIWJ010000070.1:0-39051 GCA_034695185.1 Discolaimus major
ACTTTCACACTTCCAAGCGTGAAAACATACTCCCCCATAGATAAGGGAAGTCCCATCTTTCGTTGCGAAGACTATAGTAATTGACCCATCATGATCAACAAATACGAAAATACAACCACGGCAGCGCAGTACAGCCAACGGTTGGAAGCCGGCGTGTGAAGAAAATTGAGAATCATCAAATGTTCGATCAGAAAAAGATTTAAGTTTGCAATAGCGAATAAGCGTACGATCGAAAAACGCAATACTCGTACCATATAAGGAATATTCACGATAGAATATGGTGTTGTACGATTCAATAGGAATATCCACGTCCATAAGCAAATGATCATGATCACGAATAGTTTGATTCGTCGACGTTCATTGAACATCACTGGCAGTAGTAGCAATCGAAATTCCATTGATCGGATGAGCCTGAACAATTCCATTTTCATATTGCCCATCCTTTTCCGACGTATAGGCACAGAAGAACACGTTGAACCGACCGTCTTCCACGAGGCAAAGATTTCACACTGCAGAAACCAAGCTCCGCCCTCTTTTCTGATATGACGAGTGGGAATAGCTCCTGGCCATTTCCAGACTCGATAATTTTAGGATCGATTTCAAGCACGATCATCCATGAAGTGATCAGTATTGGTCACTTCATACAACAATAAACACGATCCATTAATCAAAAATGCCTGATCTTATGCACGAACAACTTGACCAGATAAAATTCAGGATCATCCATACGTTCAATCACAGAGAAATGATCCAAATCTTTGAATACATGATGTTCTCCTACGTTCACTGGACCCAGCAGTTCGTAGAATTGACGACTTTGTTCAATCAGAGCTGGTGTATCGTGTTGACCGATTATAATCTCCATGCCGACATGATCACTCAGGCGTCTGATCAATACTTCCGGATGGCTCGTTTGATTTATGTGTCGGATTTGATGAATCGGGCTGAATTGCTTGGCCATGTCCATGGTTAATCTGAAAAAGCGCCGATTGAGAGAATGATCATGTTGCGACAGGTCCAGTATACTTACCCCAATTGACGATCAATATAGGTGCCAATCAATGGTACCAAATCGTAGATGCCGCTGATCAGGAACATTCCTTTCAAATTCTTGAGCATTTCACGTGATTCCAACATGGCGGTTGCGAGCAAATGTGCACCAGCAGAATGGCCGCAAGCGTAAAATCCATTCGATCCTCGTTCCGAGCACCAATTGTCCAAGAATTTCAACGCGAGCTTTATTTGGTCGACCATAGTTTTCATTGACGCGGTTGGCGCCAGATCGTAGCCGATTGTAGCCGCCATAACGCCGTTTTGAATCATACTGGGCACCATGCAGGTCATTGTCTTTCTGGATCCTTCCTAAAAGCAGGTCGCGTTTAGTTCTGCTCATAAACAAGAAAAGCCATCGGTTACCACCCAATATCCACCATGCACAAAAGCGAGAACCGGTGCGTTGGAAGGCAGCTTATCCATGCCATAGAAATCGATTTTCGTATTAGCAGTATCCGAATAAGGAAAGTCCAATTGAGCACCGTAATCCGCTTTCAGTTTGTCCGGGGGATAATCCAACATCTTCTTTATGTATCGTGCGATGACCTGAAAAAATGGATTTGTAGACTGGTGACAACAGGATGAAAAGCACGCTTACCACATTTGGATGCAGACCAGTTGCTGAGTGATGTCTGGGTGAATACAGGCATTCCCATGGCGTGTACGGAAATCCATGCGGACATGCCGGGGATACTGTAGGCGATAATGATGGCCATGCGCCTGAAATTAGAGATATTTCAGCTCAGCAGCAATGCACCTCGACTTGGGCACGACAAGAGTCAACTGAACTCTTTGGTCTTGACGCCCAATCCAACATGTGGCCTACAAGACCACATGGCATCAAGCCACTCATCTCCCACCAGTCACTCAAATCGCAACTCACCTTTCTCAATCACATGCGTCACAATATCGTTGATCTCATTTTTCGCATTCTCCACATCCGTCACCAACGATCCGATCGAAATTGGTTCGGTAATAGGATGTCTGGTTATTGGACGCCTCATCGATGGCGGCGTTGTTGAATTCAATTGTGGCAAAATCCATTCTACTGTAATTGCCAAATTCGATGGTGTATCGCCGGAAGCCATGTCTAAAAAATACGATTCACCATATTCATACGAAATGAGATCTCAGTTCAAAAGACATATCCGATAAATCAGATGACAAGCAATTTCATCCTCCATTTTTGCATCAAATTTACCACATCCATAACAAAAGCAGCAAAATGTTCATAAAACATCAGGATGATCCATCGACATCCACATCATAGCCGCCTTTTCTCTCCTATCACCACCAGATCTATTTTTAGAATTCTTCGCTATTCTTCACATATCCTTCTTTCAACTTCCTGAACCGCTCCAGAAGCTCCGGTAACGATAATTCACCGTGCACCTGAAAAGAATGGTTGTTCATTTCTTGAATTAGTCAGGGAGTTTAGAATACTCACTTTATTATCCCGAGTACGAACGTTAACCGTTGCGTTCGTTTTCTCTTTCTCCCCAACGACCAATATGAAATTGTATTGCGCCAACTGAGCCAGGCGGACCTTCTTATTGAACGTATCACCGTGATCCAAATCCACATCGCATTCGAAGCCGGCTTCGTAAATCTGAAAGATAAACAGATTCAAAATCATAAAGCCAAATGTTCAAAGAGTAATTCGTACCTGATTTCGAACACTGGACGCGTAATCGTCCATAGCCGGATGCACTGGCACGACCATCACTTGACGAGGTGACAACCAAAACGGCCATTTTCCACCGTAATTCTCGGTCAAGATGGCGATCATTCGCTCAACCGATCCCAAAACTGCGCGGTGAATCATGACCGGACGTTGACGTTCACCATTCGCACTAAAAAAGGAGGCTTTTAGCATCATGAAGGTGATATGGTTATGTGATCATGTGCTGCTGCTGCACCATAAAGCAAGCCAAAGTGTCAGCTCAAGAATTTCCAGGCACTAACACTTACTCTGTGTAATGCAATCCGAACCGCTGTGGTAATTGGAAATCCAATTGAATCGTAGCGCATTGATGAGGCCGACGTAAAGCGTCGGTGATCACGATATCAACTTTCGGTCCATAAAACGCACCATCGCCCGGATTGATCTTGTAATCATGACCGCATTCCGCTTTCAATTGTTCCAACGCCAATCGCAGCTGTTCTTCGGCTTGATTCCTAAAACAGAAACGGGATTTCTCAAAAGCTCATCAGTCGAATAATTACTAATCTTACCAATCAGCTAATTCTCCCATGTAATCATCCGGACGGGTGGATAAATAAAGTTGGAACTGGAATCCGAACACCTCTTCATAGACTCGACGCAAGAAGTGGAAAGCTCCCATCATTTCTTGACCGATCTGATCGCTGCGGCAGAAAATATGCGCATCGTCTTGCTGGAAACGACGAACTCGAGTCAAGCCGCTTAAAGCTCCGGTCAATTCGTTCCTGAAAATAGGCTGACTCAGTGATCTGAACTCTTAGTATTCATTCAACTTACCTGTGCAAGACTCCGAAATCAGCCAGTCGCAACGGCAGTTCTTTGAATGTACGCGGACGCGATTCGAACATCAGGCAATGGCCAGGGCAATTCATTGGCTTCAACGCGAATATTTCTTTCTCCACGTCCATCCTGAAAATAATATAAGACATTTAGATGAGGTAAAAGTAAAACGAACCGCTACTTACTTGAATACGTTTTGATTATAATGCTGCCAATGTCCCGATTGTTCCCATAAACGGCTATTGTACATATTCGGCGTAATAACTTCGGAAAATCCGCGTTTACGATATTCTTTACGGATGAAATCCATCAGCGTATTGTAAATATAAGCGCCTCTCGGATAGAAGAACGCCGAACCAGGGCTCAATTCGTGAAATGCGAATAATTCTTGCTCCTTTCCCAATTTTCGATGATCCCGGGCAGCCGCTTCTTCCTGAAACAAAGGTAGGTATTACCAGTATCGTCCGAGGGGAAAAATCCAATGGGGGGAGGGATCACTTGTTTCAATCAAGGTGACTACATTTTTTGTGATGAACATGTATCCTATTCATTTTTTTTCGTGGATTCCATTATCCCTTCATGTGCAGCTACATATATAGTTTATTTTCATACTTTCCATGCAGATTTACTTTCAGACAATTTACTGAACAAAGGCGACAAGTGTATTTAGCATTTTGAGGATTTCTGTCATCAGGAAGTAATCACCTTCTATTATGCTCAAGCAAAATGGACCTCAAGGGTAGCAAATGCTTACGGTTAGTTATAATAAACCGTTCCCAATTTGGATCAAAATAAGCAGTACTTTCCCAAGGGAAATCAGTGCCCACATCTGGAGCTGATTTATAAAAATGCATATCCTCACTGTCGGTTGCTTCTGATATGGCATGCAAGGTGTCACCTACATCTTCTCCCTCTTCCAAATCAACGCAAACGCCTGCACCACGATCAATTTCTTGCTGTGAATATCTATTGACAGTTTCCTGATCTGACATATGTCCTGGATCGAGACCACTGGTACTGTAGCAGGAAGCTGCTTCAGCGTCCACAGGATCACCAGGCTGGACTGGCGTGACTGAATCAATTTCATTGATGAAAACGAACTGCTCATCACTCGAGCACTGCAAGATTTGGTAGAAAACCACAAGCAATGCAAGGAATCTCGTCATTATCAAACTTTGCTGGATCAGCAAAGCGTTCATACTGAAAGTTTGTGCATTATAACTGCATAATTTTGGCCTTCATTTCCTAAACTAGTTGTTTCCATATTTACACTGGAAAACATTTTATGGTCCTAAGTTTTTGAACTGGTCCGTGTCCAAGTAAACATTTCAATCACAATGTTTAGGTATTTCCCTTCGGGCAAAAACAACCCCGCCATAGAATCCTGTATTTCAAAACAAAACGTACTTGAAATTTCTGCCATTCTTTCAACTGCTTCGGATCAGGAAAGCTAATTCCGTAAATACGCTGCAACGACTCAGCTTCGGCTCGTCCTTCCCAAAATGCCGCTCCGACTTTCGTCACTTGGAATCCCTTGATTTTGCCAGTATGACGAATATGAGGTCCACGACATAAATCGATCAATGGCCCGCAACGATACACGGTGGTGGTCGGAGTATCGACTTTCTCGTTCAGAATTCGTAGCTTGAATTCGTTATATCTGAAAAATGGCATCATTTATTGATTGAATAAAACGCAACGCCAACGCTTACTTGAACATATCCATCAATTCCGCTTTCGTCAATTCCAATCGTTCGAACGGTTGCTTATCTTTGACGGCGCATTTCATGATTTCTTCCAAACGCGGAAAATCCTCGCCACTACGAACGGTATTGCGATCTCCGCAACCGCAAGTATCCAAGAATATATCGTAATAGAATCCATCTTGAATCGGTGGTCCATAACATAGTAATCCGCCGTAAAAGCGTTCCATAGCTTCTCCGAGCACGTGAGCGGTCGAATGCCAGAATACCTGAAATACGAATGGGCTAGATTAAAATTTCCACGTCCAAAAAGGAATTCTTACTTGTTTTGCATCGTCGTCGTCGAATTTCAGCAGTTGTAAACGGCAGCTGCGTTCCAACGGTCGATCAAGATCCCAAACTTCGCCGTCCACTTTCGCAATCACAACGTCTTCGGCTAATCCTTTGCTAATTTGTAGAGCGATATCGATCGGTGTTGTACGCCAGGACTGGCCCGGCATTACTTTCCCATCCGGCAACGTAATTTCAATCGGCTGAGCTGGTTTCGATGCCAATTCGGCTTTGTACCTAAAATCTACATATTAATTAGGCTCTTGAAAAAAAGTGACAAATCAACTCGTTTACCTGGCCATATATTTATCCCATAAGGCTAATCGTTCTTGAATATAATCCGGCCATGGATTCAATTCGTGTGGACATTTGGAATCGCCTTTTTTCGCCGATTTTTGATCTTGAGCCGGTGAACTTTCTTTAGTCATTGTATGAATCGTAGATATCGGAATGATCGATCTCGTAAGAATATTCAAATTCGATAATTCGGAATGTACAGTAAATTTGATGATTCCGGTTGGCGACGATCGGCCACGAAATGAGAATAATTTCTTTGACGAAGTGCTAATTGACCGAATACGGAATAAATTTAAATACGCGTTGTTCAATGAAGGCAACAGTTTGAATTTATTATATATTGACCAAATTTTGGTGATAACTGGGGATGGATGATGAAATATTTCACTTTCGATGATGAAGAAACACGTGGGAAAGATAAATTTTTCTTTTTTTATTTTACTAAAATGGGGCTGCAAACATTTCCGGTCTCCGAGTAATGCTTATGGCAAGATTCAAATTAATTGGCCGTGAAAAACATAGGAAGAAAAGGCGGGAATAATACTGTAACCGCATGGAAAAAGATGTCTGCTAGACCTTAACGTATGTCACGGCTAACCAAAAAGTTGAATATCCAATAAGCAATGAATATCCAATTTTGATCGATTCATTTTGAAGATATGCAAAAACAGACGTCATCTTTGGAAGCGGCATATATGACTGTCCGAGAATGCATACAAGGATCGAAAATATTGCTCCGGATTTACGATTTCTCCGGGTTATCAAAATTCTGTCATACTGTAACCGCTCTGTGGATCATATCAACATATCAAAAATAAGAAGAAAACGAAGCTTTGGTTGCACCACTGATCACATCAAAAACATTCCAGCGAATTCCTGCCTTTTTACCGTTCCATACATTGCCATACCATGAAATCAGTATGCAGCATTCTGAGCCAATAGATCATGTTTATCCTCCTTATCAGTACATCATCAAATTGATCCCGATCCACCACTAGTCGTCTCTCGTGACGTAAACGAGATCAACGGATCGACGATTACGCATACTCGTTGTTGCAAATGCGATTCGGAAGCCAATTCGGCCAATACGACTTCATTCCTGCATCGTGCCGGTACAATACGATCGATCAACGCGGCCGGTACATCAGCAATTTCTGAAATCAAGATTCGTGAGATGATGAAATTCGAATACGCGTAATAATCTTACCCTGTTCTGTGAAGTCGTACAGAATCAAATCCTGGGGCATTGGCCTGATTTGAAGATCATCGAAAAACGGTGCAGCGCAAAGTTCAATAGCGGATGGCCTGAAAAATTCCAGTATTCTTATCAGGCAAATGATAAAATGAAGGATATATTACCTCCGATTAGGCGAGAATACCAACATGGATTTTATCATTGATCTCAACGTGGGATGGAATCTCGATTTGAATGGAGCAAATCGCTAAATGAGAATATACTTTTAATAATGTTAGTATAAATTCTCAATTTCATACCTGATTGATAGTCGATGGTCGTCGACCCAAATTCAACGGGCAGCCTTGAAATATTGGTTGCATGGCTAATAGTTCTTCCGTTTTTTGCATCGCCCAATAATTTGCATATACATTCCCAATGCGATACGACTTTTGCTGGTGGTCGTTTTTGAGGGAATAACAATTCGCCCGTACAACATTCCCATACGACGCAACCGGCTGACCATATGTCTGAAAAATACTCGCATTTGTGATTGTTAATTACAATTATTTTGAATATTTAAAAAATGCCATCCTTACTTACCAATCTTCTCATTATAATCCTCGTTGCGCAATTCCAATTCGGGAGCTCTGTATGGTTTCGCACAAACGTCCGTACTTCTCGCCTCGTTCGGTACCAAACGTTTTGCGCTGAAATTTAAAAAAATTTAGATATTAATTCTGTCAAAAATTCAAAAAAACATACCTTCCCAAATCGCTTATTTTCAATATGGATGTTTTCATATTGACGAGAAAATTCGACGGTTTTATATCACGATGCATGATGCCCAACGAATGAAGATAATGCAATCCTCGGAACATTTGGAATACGAGCAGCTAAAAATCGATCAATATTGCGTCAGAAAATCGATAAATCAATATAAACTTACCCTAATCATACCCATGGGTATTGATTGTTTCTTCTTTCTGTAGGCATTCTCGATGAAATTCTTGAGCGTATCTTTGGTGAATTCCAAAACCAAACATAAATCATTGGCCTAAAACAGAATGATCGATTATCGATTGATTAGGATCAATTGAATATACTTACGATCTTTGATCCTTTCCTTGTTTCTGTGTAATACGCACGCATCAATACGATATTCACGTGAGCAATTTCCAAATTCAATCGAAGTTCGTTCTGAAAATGAACAAAAATTTGCATATGCAAATTGTTGTGAATTTGGATCCAAGCTGTACTTGAGAATTGTTATTGTCCAAGATCTTCTTTATGGCTACCGTTTCATTGGTCGTACGATCCTTCGCTTTCCATACGGTTCCGAAAGTTCCTTGACCGATCACTGTTTGTAATCGATACCGATTTGGATCGTTGGCATCCAAAATAACCGGTGAACTTTTGCCCGCGCTGAATAAACGTTTGATCTTATTCATTCTCCGATTTCTTTGGCTATCGGGATCGCATAGGAACGCTTTGATCAGCGTTGAAATGATTTTCTGGAATCTTGCCAAGCAATTATGCGTGTCAGCCAGCCTAGAGGCGGAGCCTTCTCTGATTGGCCGGATGATAGAGCAGCAGGTTCGATTCCCGCTGCCGACTAAAGTTTTTGCATTTTCTCTTGCCTAAACCTCAACCGCCATAAGCTGATCCCCTCTGCCCTCCTGTCTTTTGGCCTAACCTGAGAATCAATAACCATACTTTAGCACCTGTGCTCATTCAGTTTTGTCATAAGCATTATTTGAATGGGGGATCAGGTTATGGCGATTGAGGTTTACAGTATGGCATAAAAATCAGTGGATAGAATTCAAATGTTTTTCTGGTAGAAAACTACAATGAAGATATATTTCTCTCACAAATGTAATGTAATTTTCTAATCCATTATTCCAATGCTCATGAAAGCCTCATCGAAAGCCTATCCCAAATGAGAAGCCTCATTTTACATATAATTTTATGAAAGGCTACTCTCAGGAGAGAAAATTGCTCTTCTAATAAATGTCGGCTCCTTTAAAAGGCATCTAGCCAATGTAATTATCAATTATAAAACGATCGGTATGATGGAGTCAATGGCTGGCCTAGTTTTTATATCACCCACAAGACCTATCTCGAGGTCGTGGAAATGTAATTACGCCTCATCATGGACAGGAAAAGCGTCAGTAAAAAAAGATAATAAACAGGAATAAGAGCCCAGGGACCCGGCCTTATCATCCGGCGTACAGAAATTGCTAATTTGACTTTCAGTCTAGTGAAAAGGCAGGCGTCGGAGTCGGATTGATCATTGGAACGAAGTCGAGTTCGTTGCTCATCGTTCATCTCGTTCAAACATGAGAAATTTGATATTTTTCACATTGGTTGTGATATTGGCGATTGCCATAACCGATGCTAGACCTACCGGTGATGGGATTATTTATGCTATGCTTTCGAGGGTAAATTGGCTTGGTCTGTGATTATCGCCAGAGGCTATCTGGCAAATTTGCTGCAAAGTATTCAAGAATCTGGCTCAGCATATTTAGATCCGATTTCAGAAAATCTCATATTGCGACCATAATGACCATTTTAATGTCTGCTGACCACTGGTCAGTTCATCAGATCCATCAGTATAGCCACGAGATCCAGCGTCTTCTCTTCATATCACCAGAGATTATCTTCAAGTCAAAATTCAAATCCTGAACCGCTTTTCAGGATGATATCAGCGACTTATTCAAATCGCCACAATTTCAAGACGCAAGTCAATTGGATTTCGGCAATTCGGAATACGTGAATCCGAACGTATTGATTAAAAGAGGAATGCCGCCGTTCAGATTTACATGAAATTTGATTCGCAAATGCTTCGATGTAGGTGCACATTAGAAAATAAGATAAATTTTCTTGGCAACGTAATTGGCATACTGTAACCGCTATCAGATCCGCATTGAAATGAGAGCTTCCAAAAGGGTAATTTTACATTTCGAAATTTCACAGCAAATTCCAGAAAATATCTGTACATGTGCATAAATAATCTCTGCAAACCACTCATGCCAATTTTGATCTTCAACCAAGAGCCAGTAGTAGCTCAACCGAGGTAAAGAGAAAAAATTTATATGAGCTCATTAGTTTGAACACTCAACGCTTTTCTCCTTTCTTCGATCCATCGACTGACACGCTCACGATCGTCCAATTTGAAAATGCAATCCGGATTTCTGGTCACCAATAACAGGGCATCTTGTTGATGATCTTTCACTGATACGGCCGCCAATTGGACACCGCATGATCGCAATTCTTCCGATTCTTCTTCTACGTGATCTTCCGTCACACCGTCCGAGACGAATACGACTACATTGATCCTTCCTGAACCCGCAGTCGATTTCGCGTGCGACGGATGGTGTGGACGCGGTGATTTCTTTGAACTGGACAATCCCCAGACGTCCAATGCGAATTTCAACGCTCGGCCTGCGTGTGTACCTCCGCCCATATACGTCAGTCGATCCAACGCAGCTGAAAATACGACTGCTCAATGTATCACATAAAAGCCACAAAACTGCATTCTTACCAATAATATATGGAGTTGATAAATATTTATCAAATCCGAACATAAGCATCGGTTCTTGATTGAACATGACGCAACCGATTCTGGATCCGTCCGGAGTCACTTCCACGTTGGAAGCGATTTCTTTCAAGAACGTTTTCACACGATCGAAATTGCCATTCCCGATACTGCCACTGTTATCGACCAAGAATAATAGGTCGATAAATGGCAACGGCGGCGGTGCTGGAGGTGCTTTTTTCACTGAAAATCGATACGCGTGGTTATTAGCATACTGTAGTAAAGATAGACACATTTGGGTCAGTGTTTGCGTCTCAGAACCAAGGTGAAATCATAACCATGGTTTGTGGCAGGATGCAAAAAATCCACACGGGTCAGGACCGCCTGGAAGCTAACATAATCCAAGATCATATCCAGAATTCTTACCAGGTATATTAGATCGTTTTATTCCAAACGTTCCAACAGCGTCTCTCGGTCGACCACCAGATCCACGTCGATGATGAGCATGCTCAGCCGATCCGCTTCCATGATTCGCCGCTTCCAGACTTTGGCTCTGATTCGACGATTGACTGAATCGTTTCCTCCTGAACGTACCGGTGAATGATAATTCGGATTTTCTCGATGGCAAATCGGATAACGAATTGCGTCGATTCTTCTCATCAATATCCGCGCTACGTTTGCGTCGAAATTGGCCTTGAACGCTGTGGGGTTTGCGTTTGCGAGGATTGTCGTGGGTATGGTGCTTGGTCGCGGACCCTGGAACCACTTCGGCTTTCGTATGACTGCTGTGGGCGATGTCCATGCCAATTCCTGAAATGGCAAAGGCATTGGCTATATCGTGTTCCCATTGCAATCCTTGATCATCCAGGGAAAAGCCAACAATCAGGGCAATGATCACTTACCATCACTGACACCACTAATTCCAATTTGACCACGGCCATCAGAAGCAGTCGGTGGAATCTCATTTATATTTACACTTGCTGCATTGGCTCCGCCTGGTCCGTAATATCCACTGGAGCCATCGGGACCATTGGGTCCATTCGGATAAGCTCCTGAACGCCCATCATTCGGACCATATTGTCCATCGGAACCGCCTGGACCATTGGCACCATACCGATAGGTGACTGGACGACCATCAGGTCCATTGGGACCATTACCGCCTGGACGTCCAGTTGGTGGCAGCCAATACGTTCCTAATGGTGCTACACCGTCCGATGGACCGGCTCTATGTGCTTGTGATGCTGAAAAAATTACACACATGCCTGGTTACAGTATCCCAATATTGAGAAATTGCATACTTCTTTCGAAATTTGGATCTTCATTACCGCCTGCTGAATTTGCTCGACCATTCAAACCACGTCGATCATCCAATAATCGTTGACGATCATTATGGACACGATAATAATCACCAGCTTCCAAATCGGTTTTCCCTGGGGCGGTCAATCGGACATTACTCAATGATGCACCGCCTGCAGAAGTGCCACGAACAACTTGTACGCCTTTTGTATCGAACGATCGAGTATCCAAACTGGCAATTCGCATTTCTTGGATTTTCTCAACTAATCGCTTGTCTGCATTGAAAATACTGATTATGTCTGTAGACCTACAGTATGCCGTGTGCTTACTTTCTTGCCTCTTTCTGTACAAGCAATATGCTAGCATCAGGAAGGCCACAAAGGCCAGAATAATGAAGAATAATAATAATCCCAACATTGTACCGTCTCCGATGCCTGCTCCTTCCACTGCAATGGGATTTTGAGAAGTGCTGCGTACTTGATCTTGCTGTTGATTTTGGCCTTGTAGATTTGCTGTATTTCCATTGTTATTTTGGTTTCCCGATGTGCCTTGTTGGCTATTTTGACCGCTTCCGGTGCCAGTATTTGTGCCGGTTTGACCGTTGGTGCCTTGGCCGTTGGCAATTGGGTTCCCAGTTTGGCCAGTTCCACTGCCCTGCTGACCGGTTTGACCGTTGGTGCCTTGGCCATTTTGACCACTTCCGGTGCCAGTTTGACCGTTGGTGCCTTGGCCATTTTGACCACTTCCGGTGCCAGTTTGACCGTTGGCGCCTTGGCCATTTTGACCACTTCCGGTGCCAGTTTGACCGTTGGCGCCTTGGCCATTTTGACCACTTCCAGTGCCAGTTTGACCGTTGGCGCCTTGGCCGTTAGTGCCTTGGCCATTGGTACCTGTATTCCCAGAACCAGTGGCACCACTACCAACATTGCCAGTGATATTTCCGGTAGCAGATCCTGTGCCTGTACCCTGGCCATTGCCACTAGTCTGACCATTTCCCTGGTTATTTCCATTGCCAGTTTGACCACCTTGTGTATTGCCTGATGATCCCTGGCCGTTATTTGCTCCAGATCCCGTTCCATTGCTGCCAGTATTTCCGCCGGTTTGGCCAGTTCCTTGACCATTTCCTTGACCAGTGCCTGTGCCCGTCTGACCACCGGCAGGCCCTGTTCCATTGCCCTGGCCACTGCCAGCCGCCTGACCATTTCCCTGCCCAGTTCCCTGGCCATTTCCCTGGCCATTTCCCTGGCCATTTCCCTGCCCAGTCCCCTGGCCAGTACCGGTACCAGTTTGACCTTGTCCAGGACCACAATTACCATTATTGCAATTGCTTGGATCATTGGCAGCGGTTGGACGTCCATTGCCAACGCCAGTGCCAAAGGAATCCGTATCACCAGTAACTGAAAACACATCATTTTAGCATATGGTCAGGATTCAACATTGAACGGTATTGGAAATTGGTGCCTCATGTTTGCAATGATTTTAGCGATTCAGTAAGCTTTTATGATATCCTCCCAAGCAAAGATCACCAACAGTTAAAATATTCTGTGGTGCAGAATTAGACAGTTTCTCATTAGTTTCGATCATGATATTTTATACACGATTTCTTCATTCATGCATATAATACACGAATTAAACTTCAAATTCTATCATGCAAGTCTTGCCAGCAAGATTACATTGCGGTATTTCAGGTATGGCAAAAAGGATTTCACAAATCCGGTCTAATGCGATTATTTTAGTCTTCAACATTCTGCCTGAAGCAAAAATGTTTGGTTATAAAACAGAAGCCGGGTTGACATAAATCACGTTTGACATAAGGATTGGAAACGACTGGTTTTGATTAAATCTAATATATGTGGGCAGCGGCCGGATATGGAATTGTTGAAAACTCCATTTGCATCTTCCATTGCACGTTCTTAGCTTGAGCATTTTTCACACTCAAGTTGTCTTAGTACATCAAGAATGAATATTCTCACGTTTTTGTTTATTTTCATGATTGGAAATATGATTGGAAATGGTTAGCGGATCCGAATTTGCACGTTTCAAAAATTCACGCAGTTTTTTCACAGGAATCCATGCAAATTTTGAAGATGCCGATTTTATTGACATGGATGGGATATTACAAAAGGATTTGCCCATGCAAAGAATGGCAAGAGATTACGGTGCAGGATTAGGAGGACCAATTGCCGCATTGACTCCGCCTCCGATCCCTGGAATACCCACACCAGCTCACATAATAACCACGACGAAAAAACCAGCTGGAACCACGACTAAACATTCAGAGGAGAAGACTACGCAAAAACCTGGTGGGTCTACAAAACAGCCAACTAAAGATATAAAATCCGGTGAGTGGTGGAGGAACTACTGTAGCGGTTACAGTACCCCTTTGATGCAGGCTTATCAGAAGCCAGGTGCATTTTTTTCACTGCCAAATGCAGTGCCAATTTTTCCAACTGAAGTTTTAGCAAATTGAGGCATTTTTTTCTGTCATGCAACTGGCCCTGGTGGTTCTTCAAGAGTGATGCTTGCTTACTTATGCCAGCCACGCCTCCTCTGACCGAATTGCATAACCGTTCTTCAGTATTTCCGATCATATCGAAATCATCCACATGAAACATCTCGATCACATCCGCTCCTGGCAATTTCGTTAGTTGCCCATTCCCCACTTCGACGATGTAAATCAATCTGGGCGATAATTGCCTGAACGCATTCAATATGGAACTATTGGTTTTCGTATTCTGATGACCAGTCGTGATCACGATGATCACGTCCACTTTATCCGGCCGATTTCCAGCTCCTTCGGCCAAAGCCAGTTCAGCCGCATATGGTAAACTGGTATTCAAATCATCGCTGCCGAAACAATTGATTTGAGCTTGGCACGGTTCGTAGGGGATATCGGCTATGGCTTTATCCACGCCTTCTTGATCGTAATGATGTTTGAAATAGAATTCCGGTCTGGCCATGGGCGTGAATTGAACCAGGCCCACGTGTGTTTCGGGTAAAGAAATCGTGAATCGTCTGGCTACTGATCTGATGAATAGTTTAGTTTTTTGAAAATTAGCGGCACCCACAGCCGAGGTGCCATCGACCAAAAATACCGCATCGCATATCGGGATACGACACGGCGCTGATTCCGTACGCGGAATGCATAGGAATACTAAGAAAAACCATAGATTCATTTCGGCCATTTTTCTATACAATGGCTAATATCTGAAATCTTCTTCCTACCCGAGGGTGCCGTGTAAAAATTGGTGCCACGTTCGCGTTCCGTTGCTACAATCATTATTCAATAGACCAGTAAGTTATGTAAGATGGCCGGATGGAGACTCCTTGACGACTCTACGGTAACAAAGGTAAACGTCGATGACCGTTTCCAAAGATGATTCGCTCGACTAACGATCCAGGGAACATTTCACCGTTGGACTGGATTAGGCTTCTTCAATGTTTACCATACCATTTGGTTTGAGATTACGTGCTGATTTTATGCATATTTCCCATTACCTGGGCAAAACGAAGCATGCGTGCAAGTTGTATAATCTGGCTAAAAATCATGTCGATTATCGATTTCCACGATTGATTGGAAAATTAATGATACCAGGCAATTTTGCAGCCATGGTTACATGAGAACGGGTAGAAATTTCTGTAAATGCGTTTGGCCAGTGACTGTCATTTTGCTACAGTAACTCAATTATTAGCTGATCAATTTGCACATTACAGTTGATCATAACACAGGTTCAGAAAAGTAATCCATGCAAGCTGAATTCAACGGTGATACCCGGTTTCTTTGCATTCAACTTCCAGAGCTAATATTAGATGTTCACGTAATACTGATATTATGCTGGCAAAGCGGTTATGTCTTTGGGCTGACGTCAAGGAACCTCCACCATGCACAAGCAAATACTACAGTGCCGAAGTGCCTGGGTCAAACGATGCTCATTGGTATGCAAAAAATCAGCAAAGATAATAACCATTGCATATCCTGATCACAGTGACAAAATGGGCACGCTTGCAAAATGCACCTAATGACATCAGTATGACCTGGAAAAATTATCATCCCAATTTATATGCATACATCTTGCAGCTGGTCCATTAGGGAAATCAACCCTATTTAGGATTTGGAGCAGATATTAGACCTCTTTTGGGATTTCGGTTATACTAAATGGGTTTTCTTATAAAAAATCATATGGAATACGATTTGAAAAGCTATTGCAGAATGAGCACAATGGCCATTTCCTATGCGTTGTATTGAAACACATGCCAACTTGGAACAGCGGTTACAGTATGCCGCACCAGAAACAGAAAACGAATGAACCGTCACTTTTGCCTTGACATTTTCTCAGTTTCTTCATGGAATGTACAATGTGGATAAAAACATGGGCATCTAGCACTGATGTATTCGATTTATTCAACAAATTGCTCTTGCAAAATTTCAGGCTGATCACAGTTGATCTGCCACGCATATCTGCTATTTTTGCTCGATCGACGAAAATATTGACCAAAAATACTTGTTGGCCAGAATGCAAGAATTTTATATGGCATTTTCATAGTAATAAAAAAGAATCACGTATCTTCTTTGAGACCTCATATTGCTTTTCCCGTGCTCAATTGAATCAAGGCAATGTCACGCGAATGTGTCTATTGGGAAATCAAAATTGCGAGACGCTGGATAAAAATAAGAATGAAATTCTAACACGTTGCTTGGACGCTTTTTATGGACTGATGCAAAATATGCATTTTTCTGTATCTAGCAAGATAAGTTATAAAAATAGTTAGATTTCTGTATAGTAAGTAATCATAGCCTTATGCACATTCGTTCACAGGACGGATTAATCGAATTCTGGGCAAGATCAAATCTGAGCTATAATATCACAACGGCGTACCGCCTTCATCGCTTTTCACACTTTTAGCACTGGATAATAGACGAGTTTCTCGTCTCCGAATCATTGTGACTTTCCTGTAGGCCTCTTTGATATTCCTATTCATCAACGTGTACAGGATGGGGTATCCGGTGCAATTGATATACGGCAACGTATGGATCACGTATCCGAAGATCAACGACGCATGCGTGGGTTCTTGTTCGGACGTGATATGGTGATGATACAATTGCATGGCCCAATACGGCGTCCAGCAGAGGACGTAAAAAAGCACGAGACCCGTCGTAGTTTTGGCCACTCGACTGAAATATTCCGACGATTTTCGACGCATAACCGCGGCTTGAAGTCGTACTTTATACAATAACGCCGAATAGAATAATGTGAACGATGCCGCCGGGATCAAGTATCCGCCGATAAAGCTGTATATGGTGAACGCGCTTCTCATTTCTCCCGGCGGTTCGAACGCGCATTTCGTCACTATCTTTATGAATCGTGTCTCGTTTTGAGCGCTAAGATTCAACCAAACTACGTAATGCAAATCGCCGTACACGTAGACGGGTGATACGAGTAAAAAGACCAACGATATGGACGCTAATACGACCGTGATGGCGGTTTTCGTTTCGTTCATCGACAGGAATCGAAAATAGACGATGAAATTTTGTATCGATACTCCGGACGAGGAGCCCGTCGACGAGGAGGGCGTTTTGCAAATGCTAAAATAGCAATATCCGCTCATGGCCACCAATAAGAACGGTGAACAGAATTTGTTCACGCTTTCGCTGCTCAAATACAGTCGACACAAGAACGGCGACGGAACGACCCATTGGCCGTAAATTAGATCGGATATCAATGCCGATAAGAATGCCAGTACGATTACGTCGCAAAAGCATAATGCTAGGATATAAATTTGCACGGCCCTCGGAGCTTCGTTGCTGGCATTGCCTCTTGTATGACGCCAAACGGATCCGTGAACGCATGCTACCCAAATATTGCCGGCTAATCCGATGACGAACAATGTAGTGTACACGCCGATCGCCCATCCACGCATTGTATCGATACTTGTGGATAAAAATTGATACTCGCTCCAATTGGTATGACCGTATTTCTCGTAGAATTCGTCGCTCAGTAAATATTCTTCTTCCATATCGTCGTAATAGTAATTGGAAGATTTATCTTCTAGTTTTTCTTCTACGAAATTATGCTCTGTGCCTGAAATGAGTTCGGGCTGATTAGATGATTATCGGGATTAGGCTTTTTGAGCCTGTATGGATTACTGTTGGATTTGGATAACATGGTCTGGAATCTCTGGATTAGGCTTCTTGAGCCCATGCGGATCACCGTCTCATAGTCTGGTTATATGATCCAGGCATAGCCATGTATGGGTCCGGTCTCAAAGAATATCCAAGACCTACTCCGGATTAATTTGTATTTTAATTAAAATTCAAACATTCCCACGAGTATTGGATAACACGAAACCTGAGATTCGAGACTCACGACATGAGATATTGCAAATCCCAATCTTCTCACGCGATCAATCCACTTTGAAAGGGCGTGTACAAAAAAATTACGCCGGCTATTGTTCAACAAGAAAATCGCATGCTTTTTCTCTCGGGGGACCATCAGTTGCCGAAATCGACTGCCTGCCATTTCGAATTAGTCTCAAGACAAGTGCTTACCATAAAAAGAATCTGCAGTCATAGTCGAATCCATTTTGAGAATATAAAAAAAGCAAGTGCACTCCTCCCTCTTCACTGAATCGAATTGAGCCTCTTATGAGTCAGTTTTTTCATCTCGTAAATCAGTAATGACCAAAATATGCGTGCCAGATTTCAGGCATATCCTCCTAGAAGGCCATGCAAAGCAGCTAATATTCAATAATGACTAGCCTGATTTGGAGCAAACATCTCCGGAGATCGATGTAAGAAAAGGCAGGAAACATCTTAACTAGCTTCATTTAAAAAATCAGTTTTCTTCGCGGAGACGCAATCAGACTGATGCCCCGTGTCATTAGGCAAGTTCCTATCTGGAAAAACTTTGACAAGACCTTTCCGCAGAAATGAATTTTACGAAAAACTGCTCTCGTCTGTTGGAAATGCCAATAATGGGCATGTATACGTTAGTCTTCTTGATGATGGAACTGTAAAAAGCAATTTACTAATGAAACTACTCATTGCGAAAGCGAATAATAGTCGTTATCCCGTACGGGCATCATTATATATATGAGCACCTGAATAGGGCTTTTATACTTATCCTATTATTGCATGATAAGAAGGTCAGGGAACAGTATAAATGAGTAGTAAATGCACTCGATCAATCTCGAAATTGAAAGGTACATATCAACTGCACCGTATCCAATGCTTGGATAAAAGAAGGAACACGTAAAATGATCATGGCTCTGCAGAAAAATACCAGCTACCAGGATAGGATTTCCTGATTTTGATCAGAGATTTTGATCCCATGGCATTTCGGAGTGTACTAGCCTAATAATGAGGTCACACCTCGAAAGTTGCATATTTCTCGGGCAGGCAATAGAAATGGAAATTACTTGGCGTGAAGGGCGTTTGGCGGAACAGGAGAGAAATTGCATTTCACGCAAGACTCGATATCATCAATCGGCCCAATCACCGAAGGGCCCCCCTTTTCTCATAGAAGGCTAGCCGAATGCATTTAGCATAGGACGAGGCGAATAAACTAAATTACTCTGACCAGGAGCTCGTGGAAAAGGTGTCTATACATTCAAATCGATGTGAACGCAATTCGAGCATGCGATTAACAGCCGATACGAGTGAACAGAGAGGAGAAGTAATTTTCCTTTTTCAAATATACTGTAGAAGCAATTACACGAGCAAACATCCGAGACATTTTCATAAAACCTCATCTAATATCAGCAAAAAAATACTCGCCAAGCAAATATGACCGATGGCCAAGTTGGTTTTAGGGGCATCCTGAACTATACGTACTGTACCTTCAAGCATATTTCATCTCATATAAGAAAAGTTCATTAGAGATTTCCTGCTGTTCTCCATCTCATCAGAGGTTGATACGAAATTTCTCATATTGCTGCCAAGGCGTAATTTCTCATATTGCTGCCAAGGCAAAATTTCTAGGTGCCTGGCAGTGAAGGGAAACTTGACACAAGACCTTTTCCAGGGACCGTAGTCGATCGCCATTAGGGTATTTGTCTTATCTAACCTTAGGCTAATGAGATTCATTAGTTTTGAGACGGTATTCTCTTTTTCTATGGCAGGTGCCCCCACGAGGGTAAGGTTAGACTTCCTGATACACCATGGATGGAGCAACCCATTTTTGGATAGTGTTAAAATCTAGAGAACTGCTTCACAAATGGGAACACGAATTTGCAGTTGCATTTTTCGAATCACGTATTATTAGAAGGCATCCTATTCGTGCCAAGCATGGCCGATTTTTTGCCTTGATCAAGGTAAGCGTTCCTGTGCTATCGTTTCAGCCGTACCAGGAGGATGATCATAAAAATCCAACTTCGCATTGCTCTAAAAAAACGTACCTTCAATAAAATAATGTGCGTTTTCCAATAAAGAACCTCCTCGCAAACCATTCTTCATATGGCACAACTTTTGAGCAGATGAATGGCTTCAATTCGACGCCTGTTTCGAAGAGAGCCATGGGAACAGTGGTCGATTCATTAGCTTCATAATTAATTATATGATTTTTAGAAATTATACTGATGTTGTTGACAACGTGTGTAATGAAGTATACCGCAAAGCATAAAGCTCGGCTGATTTAGCAAATTGGCCAAAAAATGCTTTTTCATTATTAGTCAATGATATAAATTGGATCTTGTTTTTCTACAGCATACTGTAGCATTAGCTACGTTAGAAATTTTCTTCCAAGCAAGGCTTCGTATTATTCAAGAAAAGGTCTCCTGCAAAATTTCTCCCGGATTACTATAGAAGCTAGGAGAGCTACATGCTTCTCAAAAGCGGTCTTGGCCAAAAGGCCAAATTCAAGCTTGATGATATTTCTGCTTTGCAATTCAAATGCACATATCAATTTCAGTATTGACCATAATTCGGACCCAAACGAAATAGCACTTTTAGCATTGATGCAATAAAAAATTTGCACGGCTAATCACTAGAAAATCAATACAGTGAATGACGCTTGCTTGACCAATTCACATGGTAACACCATGTCCAGGCATATCGGATTCTGGATCAGGTGAATACAATCCGCCGGGGAATTCGTGATTATAAATTTGCGATTGACCACCCAAATAATACCACCAATATACTGCATTGAATATTGTGAAGCATAACGGGAATAATACCATCGATGCCCGATCGATTTTCTCCGGGCTACACGTTGGTGCGATTTTAAATTTCCCGCGTTTATCATTAAGGCCTCTCGGGTATTTTCGTCTAGTCCAGAATTTGTGATTTCTCGGCCTAGCGCGTCGAAAATCCAATACTCGAGGCCGTTCCGTTCGTTGTATGAGATTAGATTCGGATAAACCACGCATCCTAGCATCGGCTGGCAAGCATTGAGGTAATATGGGAGATGGACACGGGTCGTCGTCTTCGTTGCACATTGAATGAGCTATTAATCTGGGCGACGCTGACGGTGGCCAAACGCCTAAATATTGCCTCTGTTGCGGTCGACGATGGAAGACCACGCCTTCGTCTTTTGGTCCGCATACTGTAGTGTTCAATAACGGACCGCATGTTCCGGTCACGATTGAGCCATTTCTCGCCGTACTCAATACGGTCGGTGCTGATTGATTCGGTTGAGGCGTGGTCAAATTCGACGTCTCCTCATTCAGGCCAGAATTGGCAGCTCCGAATTTCGCGGCGTAACATACGATGGCTAATTCGACCATGGTTGCGAATACGAATGATATGCAGCCTGAAAAGAAAACCTGATTATTGTAAATCACTGTTGAAAATTTACTGATCGTTTATCAGTATTCACACACGCTGATTCCTGATCAGCATCTTATTACATCTGTGCCAAAGGCACCCATGCAAGATTTTTATCAAGCCTCTCCAAAAATTTTTATGTCATCTGGGTGAATCATAAAACAGGATCCATGTGAAATCAATCAATTTGGATTGCAACATACACCCTGCCGTGCCAATTCGAATGTGGCCAAACAGCATGTTCAGTCGACTGAGCATTGATTATGCTTTCCTGGCCAAGGCATCCGGAAATCCGGGGGTCCATGGTCCAATGCATGCGTTTTTATAGCACTGTGCGAGCATGATTGAAAATCAAGAAATGCACGATTTGAGCAAGACAACAAGAGCCAGTACTATACAAAAATCCTGGCATACTGTAGCCTCTAGAGGAAATCTGGATTGCATGCTCACCTAACATCCATACGTCCATGGCTTTTATGTAAGATACACGTGGTAGATTCCTGAAAATAATGAGACTAAACGCTAATTCCGAGTGATCATTCAATCAATACTTGAGAATATTCCCAAATTGGAACGTCAATGCCAATAGGCTGAAAATTTGGTACGCATTATTGTTGATCACTCTGGGCCCAGCCGAGACCCACCTGGACACGCCCACAGTCGTCCTGGCAGGCAACGCTTTTGGATCCATACAAAACGACACCCACGAGACCATGATAGTCAAATAAGTGGGTATATACGCTTGTAAGATGTAAAATCCGTAACGACGTTTGAATATGAACGTTGCGTTCAATTGATCCCATAATCCGTTGGGATATTCCAACGTATTATTCCCAGCCGCAAAGCCCACCAAATCGAAATCCGGTAATTCGATCTTCTTCATCAATGTGATTGGTAATTCGAACCATTGTAATTTCACTTCTTCCGAATTGTACGAATAACTTTCGAATAGTAACGAACACTTTTGCGTATCCTGAATCCGAGACGGTAGCACAAATGTAATCATAACAACTATTTTTCTCAATTTTCTACTATGAATAAGCTTACAAATGGGAAGGACCTTAAATCCAATATGCACGGTGCTTTTACTTGCATACGATAATTCACCCAAATCGTGCCATTCTGGATAAAAATGATGGTTTTTTGCGGATATTTGTGAAAAAGTGTGATTTTACTTCATATAAAATGAACATAATATTTTTGGTGGGCGATGCGTGGATAGTTGTGCTTTTGGAATTGATCAGGCACGTATTGGGTGTCCATACTTCGTCCAAATATCTCGGTTCCATTGTGATATTACTTTTGCACGCGTGTAACCCCTTGAAGTTGAGGGCGTGGTCGTGCCTGAAAATGACGCATCGGTCATGATTTTCAGCAAGGGATAAGATCGAGGGCTGATGATTCGCTCTGGACATTGTCCAGCACCATAAGATCATGGTCGGTATTTTCTGGCCCCTCTAAAACTGCTGATTTGACACGACGTATCATTCTTTCAGGTGGCTTTTTTCAGAACCAAAATCCGCCATGGACATATCGAAGCCTGCTGACTGGATTTGACCACTTAGGGTCCACGCGAGCCTCGAATGCTTTGACTCACCACAATTGACTGAACAGGATATCGATCTCGAAATCGCTAGTGATCTCGTTCAATGACGAAACGTCTTGTACATGAATCTCGATGCGTACAATAACCGCATCATCTTCCATAGTGTCTATATCGCTAGGAGACAATGTACTGGGTAACATTTTCGTATAATTCTTCATCAACGTCTGCACGGTTTCGCCTTCGTTCAATGTGTTGATGCATCGAACGCGTTTCATTTCGACCAGATCAAATACGCATACGCATATGATCAGGAAAAATATGTACCATATCGATGCTAAATCGATGAATCGACGTCGACGGCGTCGCATTTTACAAAAATTTCAATGTTTATAGTTTGGCATGTTGGAAAGAGTAGTGAATTTAAAATTTATTCAAAATCTTCCAAGCATATTGAATGTCCATTGTATATAATAAATTCGTACGGTTGACATTTCGTCTGCATCCGGGCAACGGTCGATGAGCTCTGGTGAAAATAGACAAAAGTTCATTCCACGCATTCTTCAGAACTCAGGAAACGTGTACTGGAAGTTCATGCATCAAGTTTAGATGAGTATCGATTGCACAAAAACTTCTCGTCCAATTGATAAATGTATGTGTAGACAGGAGGAGAAAAGAGAAGCTTCAGGCTGGCTGAGGCTGCGGCTGAATCGAACTTGGAACATTGAATGATGGGCGAATATTTTTTTAAGCATTAAAAACCCAAAAGACTAGAAGATGCTCCGACTCGGCGGCGGTCATCCGAAAAGGCAGAAGGCATAATGGAAGAAGCATCACCATGCCCGGACTTTGGCTTGTCGACACTAATTCTTGATTGCATTATTTATGACAGCCCCCAATACATGGAGAAAGGGGCAGCATATGGGGGGAATGAGAGTTTCCGGTACTTCACTAGTGCCCTTTTGCTTCAATTCGCCTTCACATTCCACCAGAATGCATGCATGCACCCAT
This sequence comes from Discolaimus major, assembly GCA_034695185.1. Lineage (NCBI taxonomy): Eukaryota > Metazoa > Nematoda > Enoplea > Dorylaimida > Qudsianematidae > Discolaimus > Discolaimus major. The sequence continues at coordinate 24,212 of JAQIWJ010000070.1, forward strand.
GTTTTTGCTGCCCCGCCATGTGAAATATACGTACATAGACGTCCATTTGAAGAGACATTTTTCGGCCTGGAAAGTTTCTTTCTTCACTTCCGTTGACCGATGCCAAATGCTTTCAAGAACAAAATCTCTCCTCCATGTCAATAGTAGTATGAAAATAGTATTTCACTCATTCCCCCAAAGTGCATTTGTTGAATCTCTGAAACCGCATAAAAAACACCATTCCCTACATTTGAATGTATGCATAGGATCCCAACCCAAGTTGAGTTTGAGTTTTTTTCCCCAATCAACTCCTCATCGTATTGGCATGTGAATGCGTATCATGAAAAAGACAGGGGTGGCAGCTAAAAGAGAAACTTCAACGTGTGGCTACTCGGGGGGAAAGGTGTGAAAAGGAGATCGGTTAAAATTCAATAGGAAAATTGCAAAATGGCCACAGGGTTAAGCTATTGGAAGTAGCTCTTCTCACGAGAACACCACGCATTCGAATTCTCCCGGCGCAGGTGCATTCTTCAGAAACTCTAGTTAAGGCAGAAACGGAGGGGACATCGTCGCTTCGTCCCTCCCCTGTTCGATTTAAAAAGAAGAAAATGTTTTTCCAACTGGACACTGCAGTACTCGCATCACACGCACGAAAAGCGTAGTCCCCCCTATTGAAAAGAAAGGGGGCATAATCGTTTCGAGATACGAGAATACAGTATCCGAATGGGAGGATATGATGAAATGCATGAGAAAATATACTTCTCGCATTGCAAGAGCATAGGGAGAGGACACGTGACGTTTTGAGATCCGAGTTAATTACGCGCATTCCCACGATGAACTCGAACCGAGCGGTTGGAAAAAATAGGGAATTTCTAATTCATTCAATTGCCTTTCCATAGAAGCTCCTGGAATAATGTAATCACGCGAAATTGCATTCACACCAAACCCCCGCCTCCTAATCCGCCATTCTAACATTGGCTATGGTTTTTATATGCAAATTTCTCGACCCTGGTTTTTGCGTTTTGAAGAAGAAGTTTGCACTGAAATCGGGGATCCTTCTTTGTCAGGAAGTCACCGTTCAAATAATACCGTAGTCGTGAAATTACATCTGACCCGGATCAATGGTTATTGAAAGGATGCCAAATTTTTCGAACTTTTTATGTCCTATGAAGGTGTCAAACGTCGTGATTATGATCCTGGGAAACTTCGGATTACATATCCGGAGCATACTCCACAGAACGGCCATGCATAGCCAATGATTGCACCATTTTGAATAGGAATATTTTCACAATGAGCCAATTTTCTAACATAATAATATGTCAAAAATACTATTCCAGTTTTGAAAACTAGCATTTCTGTGGAAACTTTTTAAACGTATCCACTAGAAATTTCGTCACCTGAGGCGTGTATGTAGGTGCCAATAGCCCCGTTCCATGGGGTCATATGGTGTCCAGATGACGGATGAAATGCACATCCAAAGTTATGCAAAGGTTCCTTCAATATGTCTATATGCAAAAACACAGCAATTCTTTCATCAAAATGCATCGATTTATGCTGATTCGTGCTGCGCGAAGAAATTGATCCTGGAGTGTGATAAGGAATGATATGGCCAATTTTCGCATGTACTCGTGGATGCAAAGGTTCGCATAGGCGTCATTTCCTGATCGATTCATCGATTGGTACCTTTTCCTATTGCAGCAAAATCATTTGCAAATCGTATTCGCAAGTGCAAGAAGTTTGATTGTCAATTCACCAATAGGTCCATTAGATTCAGGTGATTTTTTGCATGGTCAAATGCAAATTTTGCCACATGCTTTATTGAGCGTATTCCGAAATCAATACCGCATCAAGGCACATCGAAATTGGTCAACACAATTTCCGATCATAAAAATGCAGTTTTCCTTGATTTTTTTCACACATACCAATGCAATGCCTGTTTTTAGGAGGCGATGAAATAGCGAATTGCCCGGGAAAAAGCGCAGAACAAATTGCTAATGCACTTTACGATAACCCGACCATATGTAAGCGAGGATTTCCGTTCCTTTTGAAAGTCACCCAAGTTCTGGTTTATTTTCCACAGGTAAGGATCCTAAGAACGGGGGCATATGGGCACCGTTGCCGAAAGGTCAAACGTGCGGGACAAATGGCATGTGCGATTTCCCAGCAAAATGGTGCGGTGCAAAACTGGGCAGTAGTCGAGACAGTTCACCGGATTTGACGTGCGAAGATTGTGAGTCCAGTGATTGCGAAAATAAAGCGTGATTTGCTTTGCCTTTGGCAATGCAATGCAATCACAGCATGCAAGTCTTGCAGAATTGCAGTGTTTGCAATTCTGGCCAGTATGTACTCTGAATTACAGTACCCCCCGATTGCCAAACCAAAATGAAGGAATGGTGCGGTGGTGCAGCGAGTGGTCCAGCACCGACGAGCAAGGCACCAGAATCCACTACTCAAGCAGTTACTACGGTGGCATCGACCACAAGTGCAACCACAACCAAGGCCACGACAAAAATGGCTGCCAAATCGCCTGCATCTGCATCAATCGTTTCAGAGCCAGTAAAAGCAGCTTCAGGTACTAATTACTGGTCACAGAATGTGAAAGCGCAGTTTGCATCGGGAATGCAACGGTTACAGTAATCCAGTAATATCTAATTCAAAAGTTGGCATTGCACCAGGATGCAGCAGTTACAATAATCCACATGATATGCTAGGCATACCAATGCCTTCAAAAGTGAAGCCTACATCCAATCGTGGTTGCTTTTTTAGCCACATCCACTGGCACATGCCAAGATCAACATCCATTCTGCTGTTTCTGGGCTGATGACAAATCACATCCATCCGAATGCGACAAAAATGGCAAATGGATGAAAACCATGTGCCAAAAAAGTTGCGGTACATGCGGATGCAGTGGTAAATCATAAATCATATCAAATCAACTAATTTGACTTCAATATTCTCGGTTCAGGTGACCCGAGTTCATGCCCAACAAAAATCAATACCGAAGGATGTCAATGGTCGCAAAATTCTCAAGGTATACCGTATGATAAAGTCATCAAGGCGTACTAATTTCGATGCCGTTTCAGGCGGCGGCCTGCTCAAAGTTTTCATTTCCGCTCCCAGTCAATCCCCTGGCACTAATACGAATCAAGGTGCTGGCATTGTGCCAGTACCAAATTCACATGGCATCAATTCCGCGCCTCAAGGAAATTCGAATTCAGTAAATCCAGCATCCAATGCTGCTTCAACACAAAATTCACCTCAAGGCGCTGCTGCACCAGGTAAACAGATTCATAAAATCACAGCAATTTCTCAGAATCCTCTATTTCCAGGACTCACACGAATAACATTCGGATAAGACACGAAAATACAACATCGACGTACCAATTATATAAGATCATAGATCGAATGATAAATACATAATCACAGTGTGATTATTACTCATATGCATATTCTATGTACTTTGCTCTTCCGCTGATTCTTCTGCTTCATCACTATTGGCTTCTTCTTCTCCCATGCTCTCGTCCTTGCTTTCTTCCTGATCATCATGGTCGTTTTTGTCTTGATCCATTTCTTCATCCTCGTTCTTCTCTTCCGCTTCTTCGATCTCCTCTTTTTCGGCTTCTTCCTTTTCGGGTTCCTTGCCCTCGTCTTCCTCGTGTATCGTTTGCAATTGTACCAATCTGGCGCTTTGAGCAGCTTCTTCTTGATCATTTTGTTCTCGATGAACGACCAGTAACCGTGAATTGGACACTTTGAATACGCCTTCTTTAGCACGACGACGACTCAATCGTACTCTGAAAAGCGCAACGTCTTGTAAAAACTGTGATTCCAAAATACCGAATTAGCATTACCTGGTCTCCAATTCATTGTAATATACGCCATTCTCGCGGAAGACGAAGAAATAATTCTCCTCGTATCCTTTGGATGCTTTATTCTTTACCGTCCAATTGTATTCACGAGCCAATTTGTAATCATACCTGAAATAAATTCCGATATTATTACAAGTACTGAATCTGAACTAAACACGCTTACGATTGGCCGGAAGTGTACGGTAATCCTTCCTCCACATCGTGGCGACGTAGTTGTAACGTATTTTCGCTGGGCAAGAAGTACGCCACGAATTGCTCTCCGCTCTCGTCCATCATACCACGAATTAACGCTTGCGACATCTGATCCGTTTGTACATCGTGCGGCACACCAACCGGAGCTGGATCCGCATCGAATATGACTTGTGCGAATGGATATTTCCATAACTGAAATAAAGGACTACTGTAATCCCGCTGCAATTCAAAGAAATTTCGACTTACGTCAAAATCAGGGAACAACGGTAATTCTTGAATGGCCACGACGCCAGGTTTGCTGTAGTGTTCATTGACGGGCACTTTGACATCCTCGAACGTTTTCTCGATAGCCGCTAATTGACTCTCACGATCCTTGTATAGCGATTCTTCTTTCAATTTTTTCTTGATATTGTAACCCAATCTGAAAAAAGGAGTTTTAGCGCGAAAAGCATCCAGATATACGAATGCAAGCGTACTTGGTTTCTTTTCTTTCCGTTTGAGTACCAAAACGATTGAACTCGGACGAAATATATTCCGTTTTCCTCATCCACGATACAGCTTGTCTATGCGATTTGCTCCTGAAATGACGGATGATTTAGCAAAGCATAACCAAACCTTTAAAAATTGCTTACCGTTTAGTGTCTTGATTATTCACTGGCTCTTCTTCCATCAATTTCTCGTCGAACGGATCAATTGTAATGAGTTCAGCTAAAAGTAAATCCCAATTAAAATGTACCAGATAATTTTCCAAAAAAAAATTACAAACTTACGCGAATTCACGGCATAAGCATCCGGATTAACCAAATCCACGTGAACGCCCAAATCCGTTTCCGTTAATAATTCCCATTTGTGAGTTTTCTCCAATGACGTCGGTTTGTATTGAACGAAACGATTCGGATCGAACGGATACGCCAAGAATTTCGGCTCGAACGGAACGTCGGGCAAATTATTGTAATATTTGACGCGACACGTTAAATCTGCCCTGAAAAATGACGCATTTTTACTAAACCGTAAGTGAGGGAGGACATTGCTCAAGATTTTCTCAAATTCATAATTTTCTTACTTTTTCTCTTCACGTCGTAAAACGGGTCGTGGCGGATGACCGGACGACGTAGACGGCTGATCTTTCCCAGTGACCGTTGGTCCCATTTTATAATCCAGGATTTCCAAATCAGAATTTCACTGACTGATGATTCGTAAATAAAATCCAAAATCATTGGAATTTTTTGGTAAATTTTGCTAATTCCATCCTTCCATCCAGATTGCAACAAATTCGTTCAGCCTTGTCATAAGTGGCGGTTTGGCGCAAATTTAAATTTTTCATTAGGAGGTTTCAGCACAGAAGATCTACAGTATGACTGATGTGATGCAGATTGATTTTGCCAATACCAATAATATTTTGAAGCATAAATTTTATATCCTTTTGGTGGTTTCAGCAAAATGAGTCTATTCAATAACATAATCGGATAAATTGCTAAAAAAATCTGGTTTTTTAATCCTCATTAGAGGCGTTCAAATCCGTTGATATACCCAGCCTATGATCAAGCATTTCATGCGAAAATTCTTAGATCTTTTATATAAGACCGGTTTTTCCATAATAAGAAAATGGGAACAGTACTAGGTCGTAATTATTGTACCGTATAAAGACCAATATTCTACGAAAGTATGCCATTTGTACACCTTCTCAATTTTCCACCCCATTCATATCCGCTCTGAATTTCTCAGAAAACGGTGCATTCGAAATGCATGTACACGTGAATTTGATACTGATCATTTGCATTATTTACGTTCAAAGCAAGAAAAGCGGCGAAGAAATTGCCGATTTGCTTTACAGTCATCCGAAAGAATGTAAGCTCATTATCCGTTTAGAGATAATCCGTAAATGGGATGAATCGGATTTCAGGCAAAGACCCCAATGACGGTGGTATTTGGGCACCATTAGCACCTGGTCACCGATGTGGTGGAAAAGAATGCAAATTTCCTGATCAATGGTGTTCGGCTAGATCCAGTTCGAGATCAGTGCCTCAATTGAATTGCGTAAAATGTACGAAATTCTTGTACCTTCGCAACAGCGAGTTTGAATACCCGCGCGAAAACTTTACGACAAAGCAGTTGCACTGTGGTATACTTCCTCGGTGTCTGCAGATTTGCAATAGGAATTTGGGCGGGAATGCAAAATTTACCCCAGAGGTGCATATTCCTACAGTATCCCAACGCTAAACCATTTCAGTACCAGAAGCATGTAAAAAAGCTGTACAAAACGATGAAACAGATGAACAGTCCACAAGCTCGAAACCGCCAGTGTCCAAAAATTTGAAACAGACCTCGTCCGCGTCCACAAAATCGGTCGACGATATTTCCACGACTCAAACGGAACCGCCTGCTGCCACTTTAGAAGCCGTAACAGAACCGGAAACAGCAGCTCCAGAAACAGAACCGTCAACGACTACGGAATTCGTAGACACAACTGTAGATAGTCGTGAAAGTGGTTCATCTGAAGAAGAAGTGGTTAAATCTAGACCTCGTGGGAAATTGCATAATCGAAAAGCAAAAGTGGAAAATCAGGGTGGTGCATCAGTGATAGTACAACCACCGCCTGCACCTAAAGAAGGTATTCGTTCAGTGAAATTTAAAATTTTCAAATACGAAATCATCCGATTGCAGAATGCAGCGATTCGTTTCATCTATGCTGTTTCTGGGCAAGTCATTTACATTCGGCTGGGACAGAATGCAATAATAACGCTGCTTGGATGAGGTACAGTATGCCAAACGCAGAGAGCCATGGTAAAAATTTACATTCTAGGGTCAATTGTCAGAAATCATGTGGTACATGCGGTTGTAAAAGTAAAAAAATCGCATCTCAGCTCAAGCAGATCAATCAGAAGCGATCACTTCGTGATTTTAGGTTCAAATTGGCAATCATGCAATGTTAACGTGAATGTGGAGGGATGTCCATATTTGCAAGGTATACTGTAGGTCAGTGTTGAAGAAATACACACCATCATGATTCTTAGGAAACCCAAATTTCGTTTTGGTCCCTGTGGCCCAGCAAAGGGCGTTGCCTTTTCCAACTGCTGGAGGTGAATATTGAAATTGAGAATTGCGCAATGATAATACGGATGTTCTTGAAGGAAATCCGCAAGGCATACAAGTTTTGGGAGGACCAGGATTCGGTCCTGTTCAGTTTCCATTCAATTCAGCGAGTGGACCCGTATTCAGGGCTAATGGACCGTCACCAGTGCAGCTAGCTGTTGGTCAAGCAGGCCCTGTATTCAGAGCAGCTGGACCGGCCCCAGTAGTTGTACCATTAGCCGGAAGTAAGATCATTTGACATAGCTATTGTACAGCCCAACACTAAAGCATTGAACCGAGCAATTTGACACCCGATCAAATTCTAGTGACAATCATCAGAACACACAATTTCCATTTCAGGATAAACATGGAATAACCATTGATCAATTCAAAAAGACGCCAATAATTTTCAGTCGATTTGTTTTATCATTCAACTAATGTGAAAGTTTGAATATGCAAGAATTCCAAAATGTCAACGTGATAATGTTCAAGTTATCATTATCATCAAAACCTTTGCTCATTTTGATCATTTTTTCTTCTTGGCTACCGCTTCAGTGTCAGCGTAGAATTCCTTGGTTGCAATGTTCAACAGGAGGCTTCCAGCGTCCAGGAAGACTCGGTTTTGCGATTGGGCTATCTGAAAAGATATGCTCACTCAGCGCCAGACTTCTCTCTCACGTAATGACTTACCGTCTTCGCAATATTTTGTGCCGCACGCAATTTCCTCAACTTCAAATAACCCGGGTCCCTGCAGCACGCCTCGCCAATCTGAAAACAGAGCCATATCAGTAATAAGTAGCAGAGAATTTCTCTCCAGGTGGTCGTCAGTGACCAGTTGACAAGTAGTCCCACTGCCATCAAAACACAAGTGTACTCACCAATTTGGCAGCTTGAGCTTCTCCTTCCGCCTGTACGATCTTCCCTTGACGTTCTTGTATGGCTTTATCGATGAAGAATGCAGCCCGTTGCGCTTCTTGAGCCGCCACTTGTTTCGCTTCAATGGCAGCCGAATAATCTCTGCCAAACGACAAATCCGTGATGGAGACGTCGTCCAGGATAATATTGAAGTCCTTGGCGCGTTCGACCAAATGTTTACGAATCAATAACGACACTTGTTGACGTTGCGTGATCAGCTGGGACGCATTGAATTTTGCCACGATCCCTTTCAATACCTGAAACAAGGTACACATGTACAGCTATGCAGTTGCAAATGAAGAAATCATGATTACCTCATTGCAAATGGATGGTAAGACGCGTTCGGCCCAATCCGTGCCCAATGTGCGATAAATTTGTGGCAATTTCGCCGCATCCGGTCGTGATAACACACGCAATGAAATGTTGACGCTTTGCAAATCTGAAATAAAGGGTCATTATTGCACCTGATTACTATTACAGTGATTATACGAAATGCAAGCACTGATATACTTGATATTCATGAATTACAGCTGATATAAATTCAGCATTACCTTTGCTGCCAGTCGGACTAGTGATTTTATGCGGATGGGCACGAACGTCGTAGATGATTGGATATTGAAACCATGGTAAACGGAAATGTAGACCTTCCGTATAAATTCGTTGTTGTACGCCGCCGATTCGATTGAACATAATTGCACGATGACCGCCGTCAACTATAAAAAAAAAGAGCCAGTGTTTTACAATAGTGCAAATATGATGAAATTCGGTAATAAATATTCAAGCCAAGAATCAGTGTTATTTTTGGCATAATGATGCACGCATGTGCAGTAAATCACAGCCGCTAGTATTTTTGGGGCGGAAAAGAATGATTTTGCATAAAATTCGCAAAATTCCACTTACCAGTGAAAAATGATTTTGATAATCCATAAGCCAAACCACCGGCAGCGGCCAAAAGACCGATACCAATTCCGCCACCTTTCGGAGCTTTGCCGAAACGTTTCATAAAATCTTGAGCTTTCTGTGTATCCATGATGTAGAATTTTATCTGATTGAATTTTCCCAAAATTCCAGAATTTTTTATGATGAAACTGGATTCGCACTGTTTAGCAGACACCATTTCCTGGGCGATGTGCTCGACTACCTAGAGCAAGTCACGCGACTTTGTCTGCTGCGAGCGAAATCCCGAAATTCGACCTTTTGCAGAAATTTCCAAAATTAACCGAGATGTTTACTCGTCAAATTGCGATCAAAGGGAAAAAATTATTGGGATTTTCGATCGCTAATTTCGCGAGGAAGACTACCATGTCGGATGACGAAGAAATGCCGCGTTCTAATTACATAAAGAAACAAAAAGGTGATTTTGGCAATTTGCCAAATCTGTCCAATGTTTATAGGTTCTTATTTTTCAGAGAAGTACGCTTCCATGGACATTGATGAGAAAAGAAAGCTGTACAAGACGAAGGAATATTTTACGTTGGAGAATATCGAAACGTGGGCTGATTTGGCGAGACGAGATAATTTGAAAAGCGGTGAGTACATTTCTTAATTGATAAATTCAGTCGTATGATAAGCTATTTTTTCAGAGCCCGATCAACCGTTGTATGAGAAGAACGACGCGTTCAATGCCAAGGTGTCGTTATGGAGCGGCAATATCACTCAATTGGAAATCGATGCAATCGTAAATGCTGCGAATAATTCATTGATGGGAGGTGGAGGAGGTAAAATCAAAGGCACATATGAATTTGCCTTATTTTAACTTGTTTTTCTTTCAGTCGATGGTGCAATTCATCGTGCTTCTGGGTCGGATTTGGTCAAGGAATGCTCATTATTGAACGGTTGCGAAACTGGTGATGCGAAATTGACCTGTGGTTATAATCTGCCCGCTAAATGTAAGCGCATATTGTTGTGCATGTAAATCATGCTAATAAGATAAATCTTTCTTCTAGACGTCATTCACACGGTGGGCCCGATTGGCGAGAAACCACAATTATTGGCCAGTTGTTACAAAAGAGCGTTGACAATGTGCAAAGAAAATGCGATCAGAAGTGTGGTGAGTTCTATTGATCATGATTTCTTGCACTTGTCTTCACATTTGTCTTTTTCAGGCGTTTCCATGCATTTCCACGGGAATTTACGGATATCCGAATGAAGGCGCGACGGTGATCGTTTTGAAAACGGTTCGTGAATGGTTGCAGGCTGATCAGAATGCGGATGCGGTAAGGAATTGTCTTTGCTGTACATTATTATATTCGCAGTTCTGTTTTTATTTCAGGTGGATCGCATTATATTCTGCCTCTTCCTGGATGTGGATAAGACGCTTTATCGAGAATACATGCCGAAGTATTTCCCTGTTCTCGAATCATGATTATTCGAAGAACTCGACCTCGTGGTCTTGTCAACTGTCTATTGGATTGAGAAAGTGGAAGAATTTTTATTGAAACTCTTTCATAACCCAGTCCATTTGATATTATATTTCTCATTTGTGTCGAGTGTCTGTATGTCAGTGCTTAGAACAGAGTAAAAATGCATATTTGAAATTCATTGTGATCTATTTCTGGACGCTGGTCGATCCTCATCGATCAATCACACTTGTGTCAACGGTCGTGCATTGGCCGAAATTCCACTCGAGAGCCTAATTTACGCTTCTGTCAACCAGCACCCCCCTTATATCGGGTGCACGTTTCTCCCAAATCGTATCCGGTAAAGACGGTTTATGAACTGATAAATGGGTATAGGTCTCGTCGAGATGGCGAAGGCACTGGTACAGTGTAGATGCGTTCTCCATTTTAAGAATGCCGACATAATTGTCGTGCATCATCAATCTTCGCGTCAGTTCGAATAATTTTAATAGAAACCGGTTGATCGATGCTATCTATACAGCACCAGTGTAAATTGAGATCCGTTTTTGCTGATGCAGGAGGAGGATCCTGTTCTTTGACAAGGATAATTCTCGGTACGAATATTGATACCTACGCAATTGGGAGCCAAGTTCGGGGGGGGGGGGAAGACAGGACTCGAAAGCGGATATCCTTTTTGGTCCAGGATATTGAACTTTGCATCCATCATTTCAAATTACTTGACAAGTTTGAACTTTGCGTATGCAATATGTACGTAGACGCATGAAATCAAGAATGCATCGCATGCGTGCTATTTTTCTTCTGCAAGTTCAGTCACCGATTGCGCAATCTTGAAAATGGCTTTTTGCAATGTTATTTGGTATTTGCATTACGCAATGTAAATTCAAAATTTGAAATTGATTCGTGTATGAAATGCTAATACTAAAATGAGTAGACATTATTTCATTCTTTCTGTACATGGCATCATTATGAAAATTATATCGGCCACCCGTTTGTCAAGACATGCGAAAACCGACTACAGTAAACCCACAATGAGATAAGAGAAGATGCCTAAAAAATGGCGTACATCATACGGAGTAGGTAGACTGCGAAGTTCGCGGAGGCTAAATTCGTTTTTTAAGCCCTTTTCTTAACGTACGCATCGGTGATAAGCGGTTTATCGCCGTCGAATTGTTTGGATTTCCGTTTACGCCTATTCTTCGTCTGATTCTCTAATTCGAATTTCTTCATATAATATTCGTATTCGTCCTTATTACTGGCGATGACGAAATGGAATTGTTGTTCCTCTTTCTCCTCCTCTTCTTCGTGCTCGAGTGGTTTGCACGTATTTTCGGCCACTTTCTCCGTTTCCGGTGCCGTTTGTTGATTATCCATCACGCACGGTAGATTGGATAAGACGGCCGGTTTGGGCGACGTGGATCGGCGGATATAGGCGAAATAGAAATATCGACAGAATAAGTACAAATACGTCGAGTATATGGCGATGGCCATGTACAGATTACTCCATTTGGCGTGGCATTGTCCGCCGCTGGAGGATTTGACATTATATATGGTCATGCCCAACGCGATACCGACCACCATTTGTGCGGTTTGCATAATCGTGATTATCATGGATATCCAACGAGGGCATCCGAAGCCCAAAGAACGCCAGGCGAAATACGAGTACATTATCGAATGCACGCCGTAATTCATGACCGCGTACCAAAGGCCGGCGGCTGTGATGGCGTGTGATCCGTGCCAGCAAAAGACCATTACCGTAACGTGATGGTACCTGGAAAGATCAGATTTTAGATTTGTACGAGGCGGCTTAGCTGGATCATGGCCAGGATGCGATCCTGGGAAGGCCTGGCGTACTGTAGACCCGCCTGGCATACTGTAACCGCTTACCAATGCAAAAATGTGACCGGCCTTTTGCGTAATATTAAGAATAGCGTATCCACCCATTCCACGTATTTCGACCATACGAAATAGACCATCCAAGTTGCGGCCACGTGATCTTGAGACCATGAACCGACGCAAACGCTGTCCTCGAACCCGAACCGATACAAAATTCTCATCAACGCCGGCGATGAACGACAGAAACCGAGTATGCTGAATATGGCCAATCCGAAATTGAACAAGACTAACGGCCATTTAAGCTTGAATCCATGCTCCCGATAGGCCATCAATTTCTGACCCAACCATATACCGATCACGTACAAAGGGGCGGCCAAGTAGGCAGTGGTCAAACCGTATTTCCTATACCACGGGAATACACCGTGACGATCCCAACTGGTCTCGAACGGAAGGATGAAGGAATAATTGCTCTTATAATCCGTTTGATTGTACCATTCCCACGGGGGCATCTCCTGAAAAAAGTAATGTGATTATGATCATTCTACAGTATGCCAATGTAATTGCTTGTCGTCTGCTCCACGATCCTGGACGGATCGTGGTCAGCATTCAGGGTGTGATTGAGAATCATTTGCACCTGATACGTACCTCATCAACAATCGGTCGTGTATCGACCAAATATTCACCCATAAGATCATAGATACCCATGGTCAATGAAACAGTGTTTCAAAAATACGAGGATCGGAATGTCCACTAGTTCGTTCGTTCGCCTTTCTTTCGAGTGGCGAATTGAATTGAGAGAATGTGGATGGGAAGTTTTTATACCGAATAATCTCTACAGGAACGGTATCCTGTCTGGAGAGGTGTGGACTGTATTGAACGCCGTTTTTACCCGGATCTCCTGTTACCGGGTGATGATGATACAGTATTACAAACTGTTCGAAAAGACGTTGTACACTTTCGCATGACCTAAATGCTTCTCCTTGTTCCGGAGGAGGAGAATGGGGGGAATCCGTATTCTACAAGGATATGAATACAGACATTCAGTACTGTACAAAAATGCTAGCCAAGTTCCGTTTTATTTCAAGTACCATCTTTTAACGTTGGATGACGTTTTTGGCCGTTCATTAACTTTAAACCTCCTCAATGAAAGTTGACCGGTTTCCAGATCCGTCATGCCTGTGAGAAGAATCCTTCTGGGCGTCGATCGACGAATTTGTGAAGATCCGTATAAAAGAACTGTAGAAAAATTTGCACAAAGAAACGCATGAAAAGCTAGGAATTTTGTATGGAGGAAATTGCCTTTAATTGTCGATCATGGCCTGAGGGTCACATTCATGACTACAATAATCCAGAATTTGAAAATTTACACCCACTAAACGGTTACAATCAACTTTTGTTATGTACAGTCGACTACGGTTAATGTCATGTCGGATAATGGAAAATGTCGGATATTAGGTATCCTGTTTTTATCCCCAATGGCATACATGTGATGTTATAACACTACGGATAGTGGAATATGTCGGTTATTGTCATGAAAATTTTTGCTCCCGAGGGTATGACAATAAGCGAAGTCGACTGTAATTGGAAAACTTTTTCATTACGGTAGCCTTCAGGCTAGGTTGGCCAGTGTACAGTAGAAGACTGGAAATGCTGATTGAATTTTAAATGCAACTTTTCGTTGTGCAATAATGGTCCTAATCAGTTTGGATTCTGAAATGTTCAACTTCTGTGTCGGTTCTGAAGGAAATAATCGACCATGCGGATTCGGATTCAGCCTCTCCATGGTGCAACGCATCAGATTTTATGGATTCGGTGATCATATCACCTTAGGGCTTTGATTACACGGTTTATCGAAATATATATTTGTCACATCAGATGACTTTTCAAACTTATCATCCCAATTTACCTGTGATTATCATAATGTGTTGATATGTATTATCCGATGGAAACCTGTCCTGTATCTATGCAATAATTTTTGCCTTTTGTCATTATCGGAACGACCTGATCTACACGATCAATAAATCTGCACGTGCTCAAGTGGCTTGCCTGGGCCAAATCATGTGCATTATTAGCATGGAAAAAATCAGCAAATAATCTAGCATTGCATATTCTGATCACAGGGGGAAATGGATACGGCTTGCAGATTGCAACTGATGACGTTAGCATAACCTGAGAAAATTTGTTTATCCAAATTTCGTGTCATAAAAATCTTGCCGCTGGTTAGGTCTTCTCCGATAGGATGCGAAGCATTCTTGAAATGTTTCTTTGGGATTTCCGTATTACTAAATGTTTTCGTATAAAAACCTATGAATACAATTTGCAAAGTTATCAAGGCGTGGCTTTTTTGGTATAGAGATTTCTGGACTTTTCTTGTGCCAATTTTTCTTTCATGATTGTTATCTTTTCCTCAATATAAGGAATACAGACGTGCTTTGTCAAGAGATAAATCTGTCAATGCGATTGGTATGGATACGCACACGAATTGTATGTGCATTTTACCAAGGTACCAGGCATTCCAAAAGTCGCGTCGCATGTTTGGCGGCAAATATCTCAAGCATTTCGCAATATTTGGGGCTGAATTTGAAATCTTGTGCTAAGCAGACTATGGCAAATAGTTTCC
>JAQIWJ010000071.1:0-39047 GCA_034695185.1 Discolaimus major
ATCCAAACAATTTCCGGGAATTTATCAAATCAATAAAAAGTTTAGTTTTTGGAGATTTTCCAAAAGAACCCGGAAATCCCCCATCGGAATTCCAGACCGCACATTTTTCGCAGGCGAAGCCGTTTCTTATTGCAAACGAGAATCTCGGATGCCATTCCCGCGCCGAAATTTTCGTAGACAATGTCAAATTTTGCTCCTCTGTTTGGAAGAATTATTTGATTCAAAATCCAAGTTTCTCAATTATTTCATTTCCAAAGTGATTGTCGTGATCAGTACTTAATTCTAAAATCGAAATTAGAATTATGCCGACGCCGGCTTTGACGGAAGGCGCTTTGCAGGTTTGTAAAAATTCATTTGAACATTTCTTGAGTAATTTGATCAAAATTGAATGTAATTCCCTTTTATTTTAGCGCATCGTGAATCAGGAAAATGTGGATAGACCGATTTTACAAGTGGCGGTAAGGAGAAAAGCCTTTTTATAATAACAGTTACAACAGTGGACTCTATTTTAGGCTTTGAAGAAAATCGAAAATAATCAAGGTCCAACGCGATATCGGATTACGTTGAACGATGGGATGAATTCTACGTCATGTAAGTAAATTTATGAAGTTTTTTAATCTGGGTATCCCAGTGAAAAATATTTTCTGTTTCAGCCGCATTGCTATCGACACAAAAGAACGAATTGGCGGAGAGCGGAGAATTGGCTGCTTTCGCGATCGTCCAAGTTATCGATTACAGTTGCAGCGTCGTCCAAAAGTATGTTAATTTTCTTCCTGTTATTCTTCTGCTAAAACTGGTCTCATTTTTTTAGCCGCCGTCTGATTATGCTGCTGGATTTCGTTATTCTTCGCAGCGGTGCCGAAGTTCAGGTCGAAATCGGATCGCCCAAACCATTGGACAATACGGTCAACGAGGCCAATACAGGAGGTATTACTCAAAATGCCGCTTCACATCAAGGATCGACGAACGGGCAACCGCAACACAAGCCAACCGTCCCGCCGCTTATGAGAGATGCTGCGCCTGGACCTGGTGAGTGTTTTTCTTGTATTTTTGATCCGGGAAATTGACTCCTCTCTTTCAGCTCCAGGAGCAAAAAGCGTGGCGACCACGTACGGTAAAGGGGCGGCTGCAGGAAACGGTACAGTGGCTCGAAATAATGCCGCTGCTTCTGCTGCCAACGTCTTTCCATTGATGAGTATCACGCCTTACCAAAACAAGTAAGCAGATTGCATTAGCATGGGGTCATCATGGCTCAACTACTTCGTCGTTTCAGGTGGTGCATGCGCGTTCGCGTGACGAAGAAAAACCCGATCAAAACGTATCAGAACGCCAGAGGCGATGGGAAATTATTCAGCGTCGATTTGGCCGACCAAAGTGGTGAAATGCGTGCCACCGGCTTCAATCAGGAATGCGACAAATTCTACGACTTCTTGAAAGAAGGAGGGGTAAGCTGATCTTGGTGCTAATGTAGTGAAGATTACAACTCATGTCCGCCTTGAATTTCAGGTGTACTTCATCAAGGGTGGTCAGATAAAATCTGCAAATCGCCAGTACTCGTCGATCAGCAACGATTACGAATTGACGCTCAGCGGTGAAACGCAAATCGAGCCTTGTTTCGACGAGAGCAATTACGATCTGCCTACGGTGACGTTCAATTTCGTGAAACTGGACAAATTGGAGAAACTGCCACGGGAGCGTGTCATTGGTAAGAATACTTCTCCAAAACTTCATCCTGATGCTTAAATGAACCTTATTTTAGATGTCATTGGTATTGTGGAATCGTCCACCCAGTGCCTGACCACAATGCAACGCAAGACGAACAAGGAACTGAAGAAGCGAGATGTTCGTTTGGTGGACGATTCGCTCACTGTGGTTACGCTGACATTGTGGAGCGATGAGGTACGCACTTTTGCATTGTCCTGGTACTGCTAAATGTTGACTAATCATATGGTTTCTTTCAGGCCGAAAACTTCAATCACGACGGACATCCAGTTCTTGCGATCAAAGGCGTCAGGATCTCGGATTTCAACGGTATGTTGACCAATCTTGTGGTTGGGGAACCAGTTGAATACGCTCCTTTTTACAGGTGTCTCGCTGTCGGCCATCGCGGGTTCGCAGCTGCACCTGAATCCGGATATTCGTGAAGGGCATCATTTGCGTGGATGGTACGATTCAAGCGGCCACAGTGCTCACATGAAAAGTCTATCGAACGCTGGTGGTACTGGCCAAATTGGCACTGGTAAGATCTGAATGTTCAGCATATTGCTGGCATTATTGACGAAGCCCTTTTTCAGGCGGAGGCTTTATTCCGTTTGCATTGGCGGAAGCGGATCGATTGGGTACTGGCGATAAACCGGATTATTACAACGTCAAAGGATTCATTCAATACGTAAAACGCGAAAATTGTTTGTACAAGGTAAGCACGTGAAGTTTACCAATCAGCTTGTTTTACAAACAATCTGTTGCAGGCTTGCCCCACCGAAGAATGCAACAAGAAATTGATCGATCAGGGCAATGGGCGTCATCGATGCGAGAAGTGCAACAAGGAATTCGACACGTTCAAGTGGCGTTTGATGCTTTTGGTAAGCTTCTTTCGACTTCCACATGTCGCCCTTGTATTGATGAGGACGGTTTTCTTCAGATCACCATCAACGATTTCTCGGGGACGCAGCAAGTGTCGTTGTTCAGTGAGATGGCGGAATTGGTATTAAAGATGTCGGCTCAGGATTTGGCCGATCTGAAGGAAAGGGTAAGTCGTTTTTTCATTTTCACAGTTGATTTGGTGCTTGCTGCCAAATACACCAGCACCTTTATTAATAATGCATTCTGTTTTCAGAACGAAGAAGAATTCAATGCCGTTATGGAAATGCCGTTATTCAAGCAGTATTCATTCCGTTTGCGTGCGAAGATGGAGCTGTTCAATGTAAGTATCGATTTGCTGGAATTTGATCACATCTGATCAAGAATCCGCGTTTCAGGACGAAAGTCGCGTGAAGGTCATGTGTCAACGCGTGGACGAATTGAACTTCACGGATTATTGCAAATTCTTGACGGACGAGATTCAGAAGATGGAAGCATTACCCGATCCGAATTGAACACTGTCGTTTCGACACTTCGGACACGATCCAACAATAATAATCATGATACTGCATTCATTACGATTCATATTCTTTTGTCGTCTTCATTCTCATTTTGCGCATTGACTACTTCATTAATCGAGTTACAATATATAATCGGACAATATGATAATTCATGCATTGCTTTTGTGAGAGAAATATCTTATCTCGATTCGTTTGCAAAAATCAACCAAATTCTGATATTGTTTGATATTGAATGCGATATCCATATCCGGTAATTCCGTCGTCAACAGAGTGTACAGATGACCGAATACCAATGCGTCCAATTCCGTTGGTCTGAAATGGAGATTTTGCATTAGAAGTATTGGACATAAAAAACTACGCTTACTGATCCGTGCAAAAATATTCTTGCTTTCCCAATTTGACCGACAACGTTTTGAAACTATCGTTGAGGTCTTTGATGACCTGAAATATCAACGTATCCTGAACCAGGCTATCAAATTAGCTTTCTACGCTTACCGTTTCGATAGATTTCTTCCATCCGAGCGTTGCCAATTGATTGCGCATTTCGCGACGACGCAAAAATGGTACGGCAATATTCAACGGCCACGCGTAAACCGACGCGAATCTGGGCAGTGTCACCTGAAAAACCAGGCATTTCAGGATCAATCATCGCAAATTTCCAAAAATACTTACGTTTTTCAACGTCGGTTCGTGCATCCAACAAATGTATTTCTGAAAGAAAATCGTCCAGTGATTAATTGATATTATAAATCCAAGAGAAATATTTACCTCAGCATTCAACAATACGTCGTGCACCAAACATTGCAACGCTTGCATATCCGCGATTTCCGATTCCGATAATACGTACGGCAATTGAGCCCCCTGAAAAATCATCATTGGCATTATCCAGAATCGATAAAAACTCGTACTGGATTACCTTTCGAGCGACGAAATCAACGATCGGTTGAAATCCGGCCATCACCAATTTCCCGGCTTGCAAAAATGGAACCGTGCCTGAAAGGAAAATCGCAAAATGACAAATTTTCATACCGCAATATGCAAATATAAAATGCTAACTCACCATTCGGAGACATGTATTCGGCATTCGGTCGATATTCAATGCGAAATGGTAAATCGCACATGGTCAAGAACGTATGCAATGATAAACATTCCGCGTATTCGTACAGAAGCGATTGTTCGGCTAAAATAAAATGAACATGCTCAATTTCGAGCATTTCAAAATTAGATAATTATTCTTACCATCGTTCGGTTGATAAACGGTCGCATCGTCCGGCCATGGATCATTGACGGATACTGAAAATGTAAATTTCTAACATGAAAATTCAGGAATTTCCAAATAATCATACCTCCGAATTCTTGGCACACAAGATCGCTCAGGAAATGCTTTTCTACTGATGCCATTGATCAAAATCAACTTCCAAATTGTATCTTTTCCAAAACTATTCCTGATTGATTGATCGGAAAATGATGAATTTTGCCGATTTTGCACCAATCGTTGGCATCAGGCCAAGCACCGACCATTGAAAGTCGAAACTTTGTTAGCCGTGACGAATGTTGCTGCTTTTTCGATTTTTCGATAGCCGCGTGCCCATGGCATTACCGTACCTTTCCCGCCTTTTCATACCATGTTTTTCATTGCCCGATGATTTGAATTGTGAGATAAACAGCTCAAGCCTACTTGGCTAACCGTAAGTTGTTGCATCCTTGCTGCCAGCCGGACTTTATTCTTGGACAAAAGCCAAATTTATTTATTTTTTTTTCTCGGAAATTCCAAAGAAATTTGGTTGACTGATGGGCCGGCAGTCATCAAAATTTGACTGACTATATTAAAATTGAAGAAGTGTAATATTCCAAGTTCGGAAAAATGGATATGGATAACAGTTTCTGGAGTATAGGCGTCAGACTCTGCTTGGTAAATTGTATGATGAAATTTTTCGGCGATTATTAATTCATACGTATTTTAGGTGGTCGTTTCGGCGTACATTAGTGCTCGTATCATCTCAGCGGTAGTGGATTTGAACCCTGATTCGGATGCGAAGAAAAAAGCGAAAAAGACAGTAAGTCGTTTTCTAATTTTGTCAGCAGAGAATTGAATGAGTAAATTTTTCAGGCGGAAGCATTGATGAAGAGTTTGGGAATACAAGGAAAGTTGTTGGTGAGTAATGGATGTTTTATTTTACTGAAAGAATAATAATGGTATGCGTTTTTAGGAACTCAGCGAACACGAAATCACTGTTGCCACTCAATTGATCAATTCGAAAGAGAGTGATAAAAGTTGGGAAGACGTCGGTGGCCAAGATGAATTGATCAAGGAAATTTCCGATACTCTGGTTCTACCGCTGCAATCGAAGAGCCGAAATAGATCGAGTTTATTTACGCCACCAAAAGGTAAGCCTTGGTTTATTTGAAATTTCTTGCATGTGACATGAATACTTTTTTCAGGCGTTCTGCTTTATGGACCGCCTGGTTGCGGCAAAACCTTGATGGCCAAAGCGTTGGCCAAAGCTACAGGTACGGTTTTTATTATTATTGGGTACATTGAACTGATATGGCTCGCTTTTCAGGTGCTCGATTCATGAACCTCCAAATTTCAACTATGATGGATAAATGGTACGGCGAATCTCAGAAACTGACGGGTGCGCTGTTCTCTTTGGTAAGCATCGTATTTTCTGTTTGGATTATGTCATCTGAATAGATTTGATTTCAGGCAAAGAAGATCCAACCGGTGATCATTTTTATCGATGAAATTGGTAAGGTTTTTAATCAGCTCTGGTTAAATGTTTATGCTAATGGTGATTTTCATTTCAGACTCGTTTCTTCGCGTGAGGAATATTCACGATCACGAATGCACGGCTATAGTGAAAGCGCAATTCATGAGCTTGTGGGATGGTTTCGTTACGGATCCGGCCGCGCAAGTTGTCATCGTTGGGGCCACCAATCGACCAAAGGATGTGGATCCAGCTATTCTTAGGCGTATGCCAGGTATGCAACTTCATGGATTATTGAATGGCGTGAGTTGAAAACGCTAATTTCAGCTCGGTTCGAAATAAAACCGCCGAATCAAGCTCAGCGTCAGCATATTTTGGAAGTCATCCTTCGAAATGAGCAGGTAAGAGAACTTGAAACTGATATCAGTTTTTAAAATGCTGTTATTTCAGCTGGAAGACGGTATCGATTTGTCGGCCGTTGCTGAAGCTGCGTCTGAATTTACCGGCTCGGATTTGATGGAAGTTTGCCGTATTGCTGCTATTCATCGCGAGAAAGACATGGCAAGAGAGGAGTAAGTAGATTCCTTACTTTGCATGCATTTATTTGATGCTCACATCCAGCTTGATTTGGAGACCTAACAGGAATCACTGTTTTTCAGAATCGATGATTCAAGGCCATTGCGGTTAGCCGAATTGCTGGAAGGCGTAGAAAAGATCAAGCAAACAAGGATCATGGATCAATGGTCGGATGCACTTTCGTGATGCCATTTCCTGCGTAATTATCTCTTCCTGATCCTTAGCTATTAGTCGTTGGTAATTGTTCCTGTTAGCTTTTGAAATATAGAAGGCCAATTAAAATATGACGGCATTTGATTGGTGTGATCAGTGATCTGATGATCGATATCATTCTTTGAAATTTGGTCTCGATTAATGTTTTACTGAATGGTGACTGTTTTTAGGGATGGATCCGGACACGATACCGCACGAATATCGGTTGCCGAATGGGACGAATTACGTTTATGGAACGGCTGGATTTCGACGGAAGGCGACCGAATTGCCGATCGTCGTTTTTCGAATGGGCATGTTAGCTGTACTACGATCCAAAGCGAAAAAAGGTAAATTGCATGCTATATTCCAAGGCTAATGTGCTAATGGGCCTGTTTTCAGCCGTCATTGGAATCATGATCACCGCCTCTCACAATCCGGAAGAGGATAATGGCGTCAAATTGATCGATCCGTATGGAGAGATGTTGGAACAGTCGTGGGAAGAATATGCGACGTGGATTGCGAATGCAAAGTAAGCATGAATTTTGTCACTAATTGCGAGGCAATTAGCATTTGCCAGTTTCAGGGACGACGACGTGTCGAATGTGGTTCAGAAAATCAAAGACCTGCATCGATTAGACGACGATGTTTTGGCTCGTGTATTCTGCGCCTACGATACGCGTCCGAGCAGCGTTCATTTGCACGAAGCAGCCAAAGTCGGAGTGGCAGTTATGGGTGGATCATTCGCTTCTTTCGGTAAGTCTTGGATGTTTGCATTTGCCGAATGGTGCGTTTGCATCATCAGGGCCGGTCTTAGTGTTCGGGAGGCCTCAGGCAAATATATATCGGCTCGATCCATTTAAAAGAATTAGGATCGTCTCGAACCATTTAGAAGGATTCTGTCAGTTTGGGCCCGATGCGATCGCCTGGTTCGCCTAGCCCTAAGACCGGCCCTGGCATCATGTACAAATGCAGGTCCAATAATTGACCAGTGAATGCAGCTGGACAAAATTGCGCTATAACCTAATTTTCAGGCGTCCTCACTACGCCTCAGTTGCATTATCTCGTTCGATGCGAAAATACGTCCGGATCGTATGGCGTTCCGGAAGAAAATGGATACAACGAGAAACTAGCGAAAGCATTCTTGCAATTGAATCCGCCGTCCAAGTCGGGAAAAGCCGTGGTATTCGTCGATGGTGCCAACGGTGTCGGAGCAATCCAGTTGGCCAAGTTCGCCGTTATGATCGAGGATTCGTTGAAGATCAATATCGTCAATGCTGGAGAAGGGAAGCTGAATCACGAGGTGAGCGTGGCTTCTAAGATCGGAGGTTCCGCTTGATGATGAAAATTAATTTTTCAGTGCGGAGCCGATTTCGTCAAACTGATGCAAAAGGAGCCGGTTGGTAAGCGGTGTCTGGATTATTCAAAAGCATGAACTGATGCTCTAATTTTCAGTTTATACGCCAATGAAAGCGATCGAATCCGACCAACGTTGGGCTTCATTGGACGGCGATGGGGATCGATTGGTTTATTTCTACAAGGATCAAGGTATGAACCAGATTTGTGCAAATTTCGGGTTACAGTATGACTTTTATTTGCAGAAAACACATTCCATTTGCTGGACGGTGACAAAATAGCCGCGTTGATAGCGGTGTACGTTGGACAATTAGTACGAGCGGCTGAACTGCCTGTGGATAAAGCCGCGATTGGCATCGTGCAAACGGCGTATGCGAATGGTAATTCGACCAGATTCATAGAGAATGTGCTGGTAAGTGCGTTTTAAGCTTGGGTCACCTGGGTTCCGTGACATTTCGTTTCAGAAATTACCCGTATTCTGCGTTCCCACGGGAGTGAAGCATTTGCACAAGAAAGCTCACGAATTGGATATTGGCGTTTATTTCGAAGCTAATGGGCACGGAACGGTAAGCGTTGCTTTTGCATAAATGTCATTGAAATTCAGACGCTGTTTATTTCAGGTACTGTTCAGTGATCGTTTGAAAGCGGAATTAGCTTCACAACTTGAACATGAGAAGAAGTTGTCGCCCGAACGACTGATGGCATTGAAACGGCTCCGGACGTTTATTGATTTGGTGAACGAGGTACGCTTTTTGATTGTTTGGCATTCCAGAGAATGCAATATCCTAGTTTTAGACCGTGGGCGATGCAATAGCCGATTTGCTCGTTGTGGAGACAATATTGCGGTCCAAGCAATGGACGATCGTGGATTGGGATTCGCTTTATTCGGATTTACCTTATCGACAGCTGAAAGTATCGGTGAGTGTTTGAACTTCACGTGTGGCATGAGCAGAAGTTCTAAACTTCATGCCAGCATGACCATTGTGGCTATGGCCATAATTTCATGAAAGCGTGAATGACGTCGCTTTTAATTTCAGGTAACCGATCGCAGTCTAATCACGACTACGGACGCTGAAAGACGTTGCGTGACTCCATCCGGTCTGCAAGACAGAATCGACGCATTGGTTTCGAAGTACAAATCTGCCAGAGCTTTCGTCAGGTATGTCATTTTTCTTCCGACCTTCACTGGTCCCTCAAATGGACCAGTTATCATGAAATTCAAAAATGCAATAGTGCTCGTTTTGCAGGCCATCCGGAACGGAAGACGTGGTACGGGTATTATCAGAAGCGGATACTGCTGTAAGTTCTTTGGACATAGACCTTCTGATTCGGATTCTAAAAGTAGCCTTCGATTTCAGGAAGCCGCAGATCGATTGGCTGCAGAAGTAGCAGATGCGGTCAAGGAATTGGTAGGATGAAGGCGGAAGCTAATGATAGTTAGTATAACATGATTGCTCATTGATACGTGTTCTTATTATCTCGATTTTCCACATTTATTACTTATTGGTGATAACACTGGTGATAATGGTATTTTGAATAAGGGCTCAATAATCGAGTGGTTTTTCGTGAAAGCTGTATTATCAGCGTGATATTGCTGAATTCTGTGATTGCGCAATGTACTTATTTCATGATAGGCATAATTGATCATATTTACAAGAATAATACGCCGAGGCAAAAAAATTATGGCCATGTATAGTCGAAATTTCCAATGTCATATCCCTGCCCAATAAGAATAATGCTAACTAAATTATTACATGGCACTCGAAAAGATTGAACGTATGCCAGTCGTACAAGAGAGGCTGCTTTTCATGCTTTCATTTCTCATGCGATCAACGAAAATGGCGTCGAAATTCTTTGATTTCTGCAAAAGTTAAGGGGAGCGGTTACAGTACGCCATGAACATTGGGATTGAGAATGCGGCATGATTTTAGAGCGGTTACAGTAACCTGCATTTGTATCAAAAAATTCAGGTGTGTTTTATACCTGATATGGCCACGAGTAATTTCCTTCTTGCACCGAATGTATTGACCCCTAATTCTTTGAGATCCGCATCGGTCATCGTTAGGAATGCATTCATGTCCACCTGTGAACAAAAATTCGCATTCATGGGCGTAGCCAGAACCTCCCTTTCGGAGGGGGGTTCGACTAAAAAAGAGTATGGGGACCCTTCTCTCATAATTTTTGGCCTACTGCCAAAAATTGGACCCTTTGGTCATGTCCCAGGGTCCCCCCCCCCTACGCCAATACGCTGCATTTTTTATGGCTATGATAAAAGTAGGGGGATGTACTTCTTGTTCTCTGAACGTGTCCACGTATTTTGTCAAATGTAATTGTGATAATAACGTAGCCATATCATCGATTTCTGATAAGCAAACGTTGCTGTTCGGACGTGGTAATTGAACTGAATCGAAATACGTGGTGGCATTGAAGGCTGAAATTTCATTTTTCTACTGATTTCGATATGCATAGCCATATATGCTTCCAAAATCTGATCCTGTTTCTTAGATGGCAAATTGCGCAATGCTGTAGGTTAACTCTCCGAAGGTGTCCCCACAGGGCCTGGCCGGCCGGAGGGGGCGGAGTCGAATGAGGCGGGTCCCAAGCTGAGTGGTGAGAAGCATATTTTTGGTTCCGCCCACGAAGCGTTACAGCATGAGCCACGGACAAGGCCGAATACGAAGGATAATCGACCATGCTGAATTCAATGATCATAATCCATTACCTCCTTGTTTCATCGGCCGAGTTTCCAATGGCCACGGTCCGATTTTATCCTCTTCATCCTCGTCGAACGGTGGCAATGCGCCGGACGAACTGGACGAAGCTGACGATTCGCCGAAATCGATCGATTTCTCCGTATTGATCGATTTGAATTGACGTAATATGGGGGCGGGCATGGATCGACTGAATCCTAATCCGGACCATTGTTGATTCGGAACGCGTAAACCCAACGCTTTTTCTTGCATGACTAGAATTTGGGCAATTTTGAAAAATTTGCCAAATAATTTGCGCAATTTTGAAATTGCGCAATCGCAATTTATGCTACCTTTAGTGGCCATCAATTTTTGTTGGTCATAATCCATATTCGAACCGCGTTCAGCGCCCGGGGCTTTCCAATTACTGAAATTGCGCAATTTAATGCTTTGAACCTGTCTATCGCATTCGGCTGATTTACTTTGAATTTTCTTGTATTTTCTTAGCAGCTTCTAATAAGCCGCTAGCTAACGGTGCTTCTTCGGGTACCGGATCATTACTATTCAATTCATCATTGGACGCCCTAGTCACGGGCGTACTGTAATTCAGCAGTGCCTGAATTTCAGGCGATTGACGTGCGATTTGTGATTCTTGACGACCGATCATCGGGGTGATCGGATTGAATTGTGATAAAGTATCGAAATATTGATTATTTATCTGATCGGGTATCGGTAATGGGGAGAATGGTGATGCTGAAAAATGCAATGCCATGGCCCTGACCACGGGCCATAAATCAAATTACTTGAATAAAATGATGAAAATCCGAATACACCAGGACTCGATACTGGACTAATCATCGGCGCATTGACAGAAATCGATTGACCGATCGCGTGTTGCGGGATAACGGTCAACGGACTGGTTCTAGTCACTTGCGATGGTCTCATTAGCGATGATACATCGAAATCGCGCATAAATTCGAAATCGCTCGCGATGATTTGCGGTTCGTCCGCGTTCATAAAACGACGCCGAATTTCGTACATGGCCGTGGCTTGACGTTCTTGACCTTTGACCACGATGTTCTGAAAATTGCGCCATTTTCGCATGCGATTGCCACGGTTCAAAATGAGAAATGCAAATGGTGCAATTGGCAAAAGCGTTCGCACGCTTTTGGAGGCAAGGGTTCGAATCCTGGTGCCGTCAATATTTTTTGCTTTTTTCCACAACCTACCCTAGCATCGCCATTCCGTTTCGGTCTCATATTGATGGATAGGCCGTACTGTTTTTCCATATCACCGATCGTATTACTAGTGATAACATCGGATTGCGATTCGAATACGAAAGACATGGGTAAACATCCGACTAAATGTTTCCTCGCATTCAAGACGGCATCGATTGTGCCTTGGATTAGAAACGTAGTCGCTAAATTCTCGCCGATCGGATATTGAATTTGGGCCCCTGTTCTTTGCGTGATCAATTGAATATTCACATTTTGGGGACCCAATACGAATGTGTGCTGTTGTTGGAGGATTTCCAATGTGGTCGTGCAAATTGATTGGGTCTGAAATTTGGTCGATGCAGGTGGCAGGCATGCCTGCATGCTCTGCAAGCAGATCATGTTCAAATCATACCGTATTCATGAATCTTTGCTGCAAACTCAACGCAGCACTTCGGATTCGAGACGCTTGATAAACTGAACCTCGAATTATGAACACCGGGCATCCGGTGGATCGATTCGAACGAACCAATACGGATATTCCATTGGAATTCGAAGATAATTCACGAATCAACGGATCCTCGGATATGGTCAAGGGGTCGTCGTGCATGTTTTTAGTCTCCAACGTAATTACTAATGGAGCTAATTCCTAAAAATACAATGCATTTGAAATGCAATTGCAAACAATTTGCAATGTAAATTGCGCAATTTACTCGAAGTATCCTTCTGGCTTGATCCACGGTTTGCATTGGGCCAGCAATCGATACCTACAGTATACCGATTATTCAAAATTTTACAAGAAAAGCCAATCATGTACCATATTGCTTTTTTCCAAATCCGGATTCCGATTTGAATCCGGGAAATGAATATGACACGAAGTTTGCTTCATGGCCAATTGTGTATTACGACCTTGTTTTCCGATAATATGACTGTGATCAGTGAAGGCTACGTCGATTTTAATCGTCACACGATTGTGCTAAGAAAATGCAAAAATTCTTCAGATCAGAGGGATTCGAATCGGGGACCTCTGCTATCGGGGAACTTTTGGCCAACGTATCATAACTCTATCTATCATCTGGTGCTATTCAGATCGATCAGAAATCGATATATCGGAAATCGATATTTCTGATCAAGTCTAGCAATATTGATCACGTACCAAAATAAATGTGATTTTTGGAATCAGCATGGTTATTTAGCCTAGAAAATACGCACTTGGAGCATCTATCACATCAAAATCGATTTTTGAATTTCAATGTATCTATCCTTTCGCACATAATTTTTGATCAAATGATAATTTTGCAGAAAATCAAGATAGATCAGACATGTGCATATATTTTCCTGTATAATCGATCATGCTCTATCGATTGGCGTCGTCGAAACTGATCGATCACGCTTGTATAGAAAATCGATATTTCTGATCAACTTTTGGCATATGCATCCTAGAGCCAAACTAATGACACCACGATGATCAGCGTGTCAAACTGTCCTGGAAAATATGCTTGCAGCGCACTGATCATGTAAATTATCGATTCTAAAATTTTGAATTTGCCTATCCTTTACACAGGATCATCGATCGATGATTTTTTTATACAGATTTAACCTAGATATGATATATTGGTGTATTTTCCTGGACAATCAAGTATGGAGCATCGATTGGCGTAGTCAGAATTGACCTATGAGCTCTCTATCGGAAATCGATAACAGTGATCAAATCCCTAAATATCGATCATACCGCAAAATAAACGTGATTTTTAGAATCAGCACACTCAGTTATCCAAGAAAATGTGCATTTTGTACACTAATCACGTGTATTTCAGAATTCTAAATTTTTGAAAGTGCCTATGCTTTATCACGTGATTTTCAATCAGTAATTCCGGGTGATAGAAACAGATACACACATTGTGTGAGGATGTTCTCCTGAACAATCAATCATGCTGCATCCATTGAGCACGGTCTGATCACTCAG
Source organism: Discolaimus major (assembly GCA_034695185.1). Taxonomy (NCBI): domain Eukaryota; kingdom Metazoa; phylum Nematoda; class Enoplea; order Dorylaimida; family Qudsianematidae; genus Discolaimus; species Discolaimus major. The sequence goes on from JAQIWJ010000071.1 coordinate 13,801, forward strand.
AAATCAATAATTCAAAAAATCGATAATCTGATCAACTTGATGAATATTGAATATATGCAAAAATAAACATCACCATCGAGTTCAGCATGCTTTTTAGACTAGAAAACATGTTTTCATACGCATTTTTCTGCTAATATTGTATCTATGAAGAGGTTTGAAAATACGAATTTCCCAATACTGAATTTTGGCATGAAACGTGATCGATCGATTTTTGGCTTCAACCGACTCAATAGATGCCAAATCACACTTGAACATTTGGCCAAACGTACCCCGATATTCTGGCTGTGTCAACCAAAGATACAGTACGCCTACTTTTGGGCCCATCCCAACGGAAAAAGCAAAAATAGACGGCCTCAGTGGGATTTGAACCGGGGACCTTGCCCAAAACTACAGTACGCCCTTACTCTTGTTTCTAGCATATTCAATATGAGCTTTTTCGCACGTTCAACGTCTTGCGCATGACCGGAAATCTTGACAAACGGGTCTGCAGTATGAACATGTCAATTAGCATAAAGTTTTATCTGGTGATGAAAAACAAGCACCTTTCTTCGTTTTGGCACCGACTTTCAATTTCGTAGGCCATGTGATCAACGTATTCGTTTGATGCATTATATTCGAGAAGAACGCATCGGCTTGCGTGAATATTTCATTCGAATTCGATTCCAATGAACGGGCTACAAAAACGCAGTCAAAATTTGCCCTTTTCTCGATGAGTCAGCGATTACAGTATGACCTTGAGAACATGGACTGTGAAGAATTCTCGAATTATGACTAAACATGCGTATCCTTGGAATATGAACATGTCTCCGAGTAATAATTCCAAAATGCTCGTATGTTTTGCATATGTTTTTAGAACACGAAATTTTCATTAGGATCATGCATTTTGAAAAACTTTACTCTCTCGCATGCGTTCAGTAATGAAGACTACTTCGAGATAAATAAGGGAAACTGGAATTCCATGCCACGTCTGCGTGGAGAATTCGGACGATTTATCATTTCGTCCTACGCATAAATAACTTAGAAATAAAATTTTGAACAAAATTTCCAAGGTGCGGCTTTTATGGCCGTGCCATGCTAGATTTTTATGAAAACATGTGATGCCTAAATTATCTCGGCCAATTTGGGGTATGCGAGAATAAATTGATGTCATTTTGAAAAGCAATTAGGGAATCCGAATTGAGTGATCCAAATGCTCATTGATTTTTACACCTGCCATGCAATCCCTGATGTTTCAGTATAGGATTTTTAATTTAATTAGAGTATAATTAGAGTATACTGATTTTCAAAATAATTTAAGTTTGGATTAGAGTAGCAGTATACTTACAGAAATCCTTAAAAAGGCTTAATTAGAGTATAAGTAGAGTATACTAATATTAAAAATAATAAAAGTATGGGGTTTCAGTATGAGTAGAAATATACTGAAACATCAGGGCATGCAATCATAGCAGAATTGATCACAAGAGATCAGGGTTGAAATTGCGCAATATACTAGCTTTTGAAAATCAAAAATGGTCATTTTGGGATGAAATTTTCTTGCTAAAATGCTGATCACAGGTGATGAACAGCATCGAGCCTGGCTTCGCTCGCGTCAAGATCACATACCAATGATCATTTGCTCAAGTTTCCTCCGATCAACTTGAACCCGTTCTTCGATTTTCCCATCTGTACCCGTGATTTTGGAGTCATCGTCTCTTTGCGACTGATCCGTAGCCGCTGCGTCTTGATTAGCAAAACTGGAGGCGTTCGTATTAATTTGTGTCAATTGAGGCCAATTGAGCAATAATGCAGTCCCTGCCATGTCATTCCAATCGTTTGAATTTTGAGGCATTTTTCTTCAAATCATGGCCGTAAGGATATTAATTCGTTTTATATTTCGAGGCCTACTAAAATGCAGGAATTTCTCACCGAGTCAATATAGGATTCAAAATGAGCCTTCTTTGGGTGAAACGAGAAATTGGCCGTTTACTATTTCGTATTGGTAGAAACAAGAAGGAATCTTTAGTGGAAACTAGGTCCCTTCGTTCGTACTCAACTTTTTGCCCTTTTGCGGCAACAGGTTTTCGGGCATAGAGGAAGAAATATGCGGTTTTGACTCGCAATACCATTACTGTACAATTATTGTACAGTACTACCTTTTAGCGCACTGAATTTTCTTGCATGTATTGCTTCATGGTCATCAGAAAAGAGGCCGATGGACATTGCCTTTGTTGTTGACCATTGGACGAGGGCGAAATACGCTTTTGTTGAAACATAAAGAAATGTCACAATTTTGACCATTTTTACAAGAAATAGTGCATGCAATCGAAGTATTGAAGACCATTGTACGTTTGCACAATAACGGTCAAAGGGTAATTAGAATAAAAATACATGCAGATGCAAATACTGGAATTTTGGCGAGACTGCATGGGTTACGGTATTGGCGGAATTCAAATCTCGCGCGTTTCTGTTCACGTTTATGCCACCGATGCTAGAACACATGAATTGTCAGCTACAGTGCGGTCATTGATCAATGGAATTTTGCAAAACCGGAAATTGCGGAATTTTTACGCGGGTAAACCTTATCAGTTTTGCTTCGATTCGATTCAAGTTGGAAATTGTTTGCATTGGATTTATTCATCGTTAAACGACGTCTTTATTGCATCATCAATCTCTGGATTCGCTATTTTCGCATTTCGGATTGATAATCATGGCAGCAGGTAAAAGCTTGCTTTCTGGAAATTCGAATGCTAAATACATATTTGCCACATTTTTCAGAAATGGATCTGATGACCTATCTCAGCAAAGTGGATTTTACCAAAGGATTTCAATCGTTCCATATTGTATGGAAAGTTGGAAAGGTGCAATTGAAATCCAGCCAAGATTTCGATACGACGGTTATTGATGGCGAAAAGACAGCGACCATTCGTTGGAATTTGGGAATCAGTACGTCCGAAAATGATGACCATTGGATCGGGATTACTTCGAGAAACGACATGGTGGTGCCAGTGGTTTATCGCTACGAACTGCTTCGTGCTGGACGTGAACCGGAATTTCAGAAAATATTTTTTAAAGTATTTCATCCACCAACCGAAAATAGCTGGGGTGGCGCTTACACGGCTGATGAATTCTCACGATTGACGGCCGACGATTACGTCATTCATTGTTGGATCGATATTCCGAAAGGTATTTTATTGCTGGATCGCGGTATCAAAATTGTGGACAAAGATGAATCCAAGATTCCGGCTCAATTGACCACGTTTCAACGCCATATGGCCAAGTTATTCGACGGCGTGTTGAATGATGATCACACTTCCGACGTTACGTTGCTGATTTTGAAGAAGAATGAGAAAGGAACGCAAGCGGCAAAGTCACCGAAATTGGAAGAAGTCATTCGCCGATTTTATTGCCACGTTGGCATTTTGACCACCCGTTGTGCGGTTTTCGCTTCAATGTTCAGCGGAAATTGGAAAGAAAGCAAAGGTGGAGAAATTGAGATCAAAGAGATCGATCCAAACGCGTTGGAAGCAATGCTGCGACATATCTATACATCGGAATTTCCCAATGAGTCGTCTGGTGTGGATCACCTGTCCAACGTTATTTATGCGGCCGACGAATATTGTCTCGACGAGCTCAAAGATCACTGCGTCATTTTGTTGATGCGTAAAGACATCACCGATCAGCGCATGATTCACTTACGTGTAGCGGATCGTCATAATCTCGGTCAATTGAAAGCGATCTGCGTATCGCAGCTGTCGATGGATATGGAGGAAATTTCAACCGCAGAGAATATCAACATCATCGGACCAAAGCTGTTCGCGGAGATCAATCAGGCTCGTTTCAAGCGTGATCGCTTTGCGACCGTGATTAATTTGGCTTGAAGAAAAATCAGTTCAGGAAGGTGAGGTGGATTAGCATAATGAATACAGGACTTTTGATGATGCTCATTTGAAGATTCGTTCGTGTGCATTTTGACTGTAGTTTTTGATGCGTCAGCATCTTCTTTTGGTTTGACAGCAAAGTATTATTCACTATACAGCTTTTCTTCATATTTGCTTTGACAATATTAGATGTATAGGATCAAATTTTTCTTGACAATGTGATTGCCTGTACTCCATAATCATGATTTCATAATTGCCTTATTCATGTCATTCCAAATTTGATGCCTTGAAATTACTTAGTCGTATTTGGATGCTGTAAAAATTTGACATAATAATCTTTCGTGATCACATTGCGCAATTTTGTACAAATTGGTGAAATTCATTATTGAATCAAAGGTGATTTTTGAATTCCCGCCACCGGATGTTTATGACAAAATCACCATGCCGAATTCGGCAGCATGTGCGCGGGAGTCGTGATTTCATTCCTCGAAGCAAAAATTCTAAAATTCTGGAAAATTCATTAAATTCATGCTTTAAAATTTCCTTATTGGGAATTATCAGCGTTATTTGGATTATTCGGATTTAGTATCGATAGTCAGGATGACAGGAAAAGAATAAGAAACGGTAGGTGGTTTTATTACTTTGTGTATTTTCATGAATGAAAGGTTGTTTGGAAAAAATAATTAGCTAAATGAGTCAGTTGTATATTTATGGAGGCTTTGCGGTCCTCGTGGTGTCTTTCGAAGCTCTTTATCTGAGCAGACGATAGATATCCATGTCCAGGATCACGCATCGCCTGGATTTTCTCAAGGAATTTACTTTAGTGGGCGTTATGTCTGTTTGGGCGGGATTTTTTTGGTCATGACTAGTTTCTCATAGTTCGTAAAATTTCTCGCCTTCGTTGGGAGGCTGGATGAAATTTCCCTGTTGGAGGCTACTGTCCTCGACGTTCTTAGAATAGACGGGTCATTTTTCCAGCTAAATTAAGACGAGCGTGACATTCCTCGTTTTACCTCTGCCCCTTGGGGCGCGTGATGCTAATTTAGACATCGGTTCTTTTCCCTCTATTACTTGCCCTTCCACGGGCCACGAGCCTAACTTCCATTTACGTAATAGAGATGGTCGCATCGCTTGACGTCAAGCGATTTTTATATTGGCGAATTGAAATGCGTATTATGGATGGATGGATGGGGGTAGTATGGAAATAAGATTGGATTCTAGGCCCGATTCTGTCTGTTCATGCGTTAACTAGCGTCATTTCCATTTCGACATGAGACAGTGACAGAGAAATCTGGCACTATATGCTGCATTCGACGCTTAATAGTTCTTGGAGGGGTAATATGTATTTACCGTTTCTCTCTGTGTATGCAACCTGGCTGTGCCATTCAAATGCGTTTGCGTTTATTGACATTTCTACGCTCAGGTCGAGAAATCCCGTTTAGTTTTTCCCTCTGTCGCTCTCATCGTCGTTCAGTTTTATACGCGACGGAAGTCAACCAAGCCAGGCATGGTTATAACGAGGCATCTGGTTTTAACCTTGTGCCCAGGGCGGGTCGTAGTATGATTCTCATATTTCTCGGTTGACTAGCGAGAGCAGCCAGTCAGTCGCAAATTGACCTTCATGTTGAGTGGCGTTAGTTTATTAAGAAGTTGGAAGTGTCATTACTTGTGCTTCTATCCTGTCTTCCTTATTGGCCTGTAGTGGCGATCATTAGCCAGTGAACCAGGCGAGTGTCGAGGGAGGATACATTGATTAGGCTGGCATTTTGCTGATTGATAAGCGATTTGCCTGATGAGAAGATTCTGGCTTGTGCAAGGAATATTCAGGATTAGTAACAGTGGCTGATTTGCCACGCATATTTTCAATATCAATTAGCTTGATGCAATCTGCATCATCATGACCATATTTATGATTGGTCAAACTCATAATGCCTTTCATTTCAGGAACCGTCAGCAGTGGAGGCGCCGCAATCGGTGGTCAGTATCATTGATCTCGCTTGTACGGAGAAATTGCCATTTTTCAATTGGTCTGCGGCCTCGGATGATCTGAAACGAGATGTTCGCCAGCGGTGGATCGGGATTTGGACCATCGCATTGTTATGGGGATCGGGATTTTGTGGAACGGTTGGCAAAGCCGCCATCGGAACGCGATGCAGAGGTAAGCAATTTCATGGTTGCACTTGCAAGATGCAAGTAAAATTTAGTAATTAAGTTCATGAGCTAGCAAAGATAATTTTTAATCAAAGCTAATTGAATGAGATTATTTTGATTGAGAAGCAAGCACTGATAAAATAGGCTATTCAAAAAGCGGTTGTTGCGATTCATGTGGATCGTGTTTTCACATGCGGATACACTACACAAGCTGTAAATGTATGAGGAAGAAGTAGGGCAGTTACTAGAGCGTGTCGCTTCAAAAAAAATGCCAGGGATAGGGAGGGTATTGATCATTGATCCTGTCTACTTTCATTATTATCCACCGAGCAATGACAATGGTTGCCATCGATTGGATGTAATTTTTACGCATAAGCAATTGCTACCTGCTTGAGATGCCTATTGAAAGGCGATTTTACATGCATGTGCGTTCTTTATCTGAAATTAACATCATAATATAGTACAAGCTAAAATTTGAAAAGTGGATGTCAGACACCGTCTGTGTCCCTCAAAATAAAGTCTACATCTGGCCTTCTTTTTTAGGACGTGCACGTGATTTATTCATTTATTCGTCAATTGGATACGTTCTCGAAGCTGGGAGATCAACCACTACGAGCAGTGTGTCGAGGTGCAAGATACGAACGATACAAGGCTCACGAGGTTCTATACAGGTGCGTGGCAGGGGGTATTCTTTATGCGCATATATAGAGGACTGAAAAGAGGTTGGTTCAGGAGAGCTTTTGAATGATCATGAGACACGCCTATCGAAGGCATAATGAACAGTAGAAAAAGCTAGAAAGAGAGCTGCATAATCAGAGATCAGAATTACATGATAGCATGGCATTGATCGCAGCTAATTTCAAATGCTAATGGCGTTCCATATTTCAGGAAAGGTCAACCAAGTACGTGCTGGTATATTCTACTCAGCGGTTCGGTGTTCATCGATGGCCATATGTTTCTTCCACGAGACAGGTAAGAATTTTGAGTATTCATGTTTGTGTGGATTGAGAGCAAAGCTAGAATGCGGGTAGAAATTCTCGCTTGGATATTCGGTGCTAGATGGTAGCTATTCCTTTCATGGCTTATCGCCAATTTGTGAAGGCGTTAGACGCCTTGCGATCTTATCAGCGTTCGATTTTGGCAGAGTAGGTGTTGTTGACAGGAATCTTCCTCTGCGTTACATCCAGAGGACTAGCTAGTTCAGCGTTAGCTGCGAGTATATCAGGATATCTAGTTAATAGCGTAGGTGATCCGCAGTTTTCTGCAGCCATTCTTCTTCTTTGCGTCATCCGGATGGACGGATGCTCGTGATTTGAGTAGGATGTGGTTTCGTTTGAACTACTAGGTTTGGATGAAGAAGTTTGACACGGATTCGTGTCGTCTCAAGTTTGACGGAATTCAGGCACAATATCGCGTGTTGCGATGCCGAATTCTCGAGTGGCGTTGCTCAATCGCGTTTGAGCAGTTTTTCTGCGTGGTTGATCTTTTACACTGCTGCAGGCAGGCGGTCGAGCTTTGGCTGCTTCTGAATGGTCATCCTGTCGGAATGTGATACGATGATAGTGATCGTCTACTAGTATTTTAGTAGCCATAGCCTTTGTAAAGTTTTTATTCCGGGGCGTGAGATTCCTTGATTAGCTTATGCTCTGCCATCCTGCAAGAGCAAGGGAGAAAATTTGATAGGATTTACTGAATGAGTTGTTTGGCTGGCATGTTGTTTAGTTTTCTCCATGTGTACTTTACATGGTTTGGAAGGAAGCCAGCCAGATTTGCCTAGTGGCAATGTAAGTAGGAAATCTGCACAATCCTATCGCGAAGGTGCATGATCTCGTAGGCATTTTACTGTTGAGTTCATTCTTTATACGAGATCTGTTGTACTCCTTTGAGAAGTACATTCATGGCGGAACCTATTTTCTCATTTCCCAGTAGTAGGATTAGTATTGTCATCGTGCGTATTTTGCCTCTGTATTTGGCATATTTCGCAGTTACGTTCTTCTTCGTCTTCTCCACCGAATAAGTACACGATTCGCTATCTTCGGCCTAGCAGACTCGAGTTGGAAAAAAACGGGGTCGATTCTCGCCGCGATGGCTCCATGCGGTCGCATTTTCTCGAGAAGACTATGCCTTGGACTCTCCTTTTATGGATGTTGGCCCTTAGGTAAACGCTACTGCATTTGGTTTGGCCAGTGCAGATATGATGCCTGGCCCGCTTTTGGATTGGACTGTCTGTTCTGTGCATGATTCCGAGCAGAGCGGAACGGTAGTTGTTGGATTATTGGTGGGGGATGGCATAGGTAGCGAAGATATATTGCCCTCCTATTCGGTCGTTCGATTTACCACTGTGTTTTGCCTTGGGCTACCTGTCCAGTGCTCCCCTGTTGTTGGACTGGGGAAGGCCTGATTTTTATTCTACTGTACGTACGTACTTGGAGTTTGTGAGTTCGACTAGACTCGTATATGGTGGTCGTCCGTAGGTTGAGTTGGATTTGTCTACACCGCACCAAAGAAGACGGAGCCGGTGTTAGTGCAAAAGTAGACGATATTTTTCTCCTGTCCGACCATTGAAGTGAACAGAAATAAAACTGCCGTTGCGGGAAGAAGACACGAAGCAGTTTTTCTACTCCGTTCTGTTCTGGAGGGAAAACTTGTGTTTGTAAAATGGGCGAGCCGACCGTCCCTCCGCCTGTCTTGCTTTCTTTTCAAAAGGAAGGCGAGTTCGTCGTATTGTTGTTGCGATAGGGGGCTTTTACAAATGGATGGGGACTACTTTTAGTGATGGAAAATTTTACTCCGCCACCATGGGACATGAGTTTCGGTAGTCATGCTGATTTATAGTAGCCTTTTTAAAAAACGGTTCTTTCGAACAAGTGGAACCGAAAGGGGCAATGATTATTTGAATCCTTGTGAGGGCCTGCAGAAGATGGCGACTGTTGAGAAGGCGTTGGCGGATTGTGTTGATAAACAATTTACCGGGATTAGAAAGGATTAGCTTTATCGTTCCTTTTCCGCCACTGAGAACATCGTGGGGAAGTTTATTTTCCTGCCAGCCATCTGGTCAAGTTCCATGCCGGATGTGCTTGAGTTTTTATCCGGGAGGAAGGGTGGGATGTTGTTTCTTTAGCAGTTCGCCTTTTTGTGATTTCTGCATTGGCTAGCTAGCAATGCTTTTATTCGGGGGTCTAATTGGCTGGTACTTGGGATACTTGCCGAGCCTTGTATCAACTGTTGACCCGCCTTTTGATGAATATCCATCTTCTCAACGGTAGGATTGGCATCTTGTTTTCCAGTATAGCTGCTTTGCTTATCTATTGGAATTGGGAGGGAGTAGTCATTTGATGGATAGCCGGCTGCCAACTGAGACATTTGTCGTGTAAATCGTGGCATAACAAACAAACTGAGCCGAATTTCGATTCGATTAATTCCGCGGGGCATCGTTGTAATTGCTTACGTAGCTGTGGTGGGTGCTAGCGTTTGGGAGATTGTTTGCTTGGAAGAAGTGGATTTAGTCGGCAGGGCGAAACAGCATAAATTGCCGAAGCCGTGAAAGTTGGAGATTATCGCGAGGCTGGTACGGCTTTTGGGCCAAATTGGCGCGTTACTTTTAAGCTGGTAGTCTGGACATTCGTTTGGAAGACTAGTCGAGGCTGGACTGGAGTTCAAGCACCCGTGTCCAATTATGCGAATAGCTAACTTACGCGATCTATTTCTCGCTGAAGAATGAAAATAGCTAGCTACTGGATGGATGTTGTGCATTACAATGCGAAATGCGTTGTATGTTTCTAAAAGTACCTTATTTTTTCAGTTTTGGCAAAAGAACCGGCAATAGTAATCGGCGAGCACATGATTGCTTGGTGCTGGAAGCGTCGGAAATGATAGTGGTAAGTACAGAAGTTTGGATTTTTCTTGGCATGGATGTCCTCAGGAGGGTCGATTAGTGCGCTTCTTATGTTAGCTAGATCTCTTCTTGACTGGTGCATTTCTTATGCGCCCCTCGATTATTCCTGAGCAGTTGAACATTCGCTGGCTCGATTTGTTCTTATGCAAATGATCCTAGAAAATGCTGCTGTAGCAGTATTCTGTTCTGCATTATGAGGATAGATAATAGGTGGATAGGTACAGATGAGAACGGTTCGGTTCTCCGAAATTTATAGGCGTTGTAGTGACATTCTATTATGAAGTTTTATGAGGTTTTACGGTCGTTTCTACTTTCACACGCGGTTGGTGGATGGAAAACGCCTCGAAGGTCATCATATGCCCTTGTTATATGACGAGGGAGGGAGGTGTTGGAGATAGTGCTACATTGAGTGAGGCAAGATGAGAAGTGAGGAGTAGGAGAAAAAGGGGATGAATTGAAATTTGTCGTGTGTCGCATTTAGCCAATTCCTTGTCGTTGCTCGTCGAAGTTGGGCGATGGCGGTGGCCTTTCGTTTTCGCCCTTTCTATAAAGCCGAGGAGTTTTCTCGAGCGAGGGAGGGAGGAGGGGATATGTATGATGGAGTGAGCATTTTTCCAAGCCGTGTTTACTTTCATTCCGTTATACTCGTATACATACGCACTGCATTTTGGTGAAATGCGTGGACCTTACGGTCACGGAGCAGTCTTTGGCAAAGTTGTACGTTCGACTGAGGCTGAGTTTATACTTTACTCGTATTCGGTGTGGGATGGGATGAGGGCGGCCAGTGCTGCTGCATCCGTGCAGTGCACACACGATCGTTAGGACGATGGATTTTCGGCTGGACTGGACTGGACACTACTACTGAAGAGGAAACAGTAGTATGTTGATGTGTCGCGTGTTTTTGAGGATGCTAGCCGGCCAGCGAATTACTGCAGTGGGATTTCGTGTATTTTCGGTCGTATTTGTATGTGTAAGGATCGTTTAGTTTGCGTAATCGCCGTTACTAGTCTCGTTAAAAGTACGTCGAGTATGCGGAAGCGATAGACATCTGTTGCTCGCCCACAGGGCCGATGGGGGCATCGTCTAGTTTATTGATGATTTCCGCCCCGAAATCCAGGGGCAGCTTTCTCTTGGATTCGAGAGATGACCACCGATGCGAGGGTGGCACCCAGGAGTTCGAGTCTTGCGAAAAAAGAAAATCGAGACAAGAAGGTGTGAAGGGGGGGGAAGCGATTAGAACGAGGAGTTCGAGTGTTTTCAACTGGAGCCTGGCTGCATTTTTCCTCGCATTGCTCATATTATGACTCGACTCTGGGTCTATGAAAAGTTTGCAGTCCTGCCTGGAAATATCCGGTGACTAGCTACCCTTTAGTAATTAGGGATACAGCCAAGCATAAAAACCTAACCTCCCGAGGACATCGGATGCTAGTGAAGTGATACTCACTCTTCACTTCGAATATACAAATGTTTCTTTTTACAGATTGATTATCCGGATGTGCAAGTGTCGTCGGAGCAAAGGCCGCGAAAAGCAATTACGTCGATGAATTTGGACCACGTATTCATGTCAGCCAAACCGTCGTCGTCCGCGTCGACTTCAGCAGCTTGCTTGCCGCCTAAAATTCCAGAAAGCAATGGATTGGCTTCTCGTCAATTGCGACAAAGCGGCGGTCACCATCCGAAACATCACCGGGGATTTGGGAACGTGCATAATTTGTCGTTCGGCGAAATGCCTTTAATGAACTCTGGCACCGTCGTCGCCCATTCCACGATGGCCGCTGGTGGTATGAAATTCCAAAACGACGACTATTCCTCGACGATATCGACTATGGAGAAATTGCGAGAAGTGGAAACCGTGATTCAAAGAAGCGACGTGTATTTATCGAACTTTCACTCGTCTCGTCAGGGAGAATATCAACCGCAACGTGGTTATTTTACTGGGACTTACGTCGGCGGACCGCCTGTCGCGCATCCACCATTGCCGCATCGCTCGAATTCGGCAAGAAGCTCGGCCAGTAGCAGCGCATATTCCGGAAGTGAACATTTACCGTCTACATCGACAGCCGACGGGGATGATGATCTCGCAGGTGAGGATATTTTTCATATCATTGCAAGAATAGAGAACCGCACGAAAGATTGCAATTAGCAAAAAAAGCAAACATTGAATTCTTATGCGTGCATTTAACAATGAGACTTATTTCAGGTTTACCAGAGGGTAATGTGGACAGCGATGAAGATGAAGACGACGAGTCGTGTCCGAGCGGCGATTCATTTATGGAACTTCGCGATAACGTCCGAGAATGCTTGGAGAAAGAACCCAACGAAAGAACCGAGGACGATATCCACGTGCTATTGGATTTTATGCAGCATATGCCTGCCTTCGCCAATTTACCCGTCAGCGTGAAACGAGAACTCTGTTGGAAAATGGTCTTCGCGGTGGTGGAGAAAGCTGGCACTGTTGTGATGAAGGATGGTGAACAATTGGATTCATGGTAAGGTTGAAAATTTGTACCGCTAAAACTTGGCCGTAAATACGCCATGATTTCAGGTCTGTCATTGTGAATGGAGAAGTAGCAGTTACGATGCCCGATGGCAGCAAAGTGGAATATCATTTGGGCGACAGTTTCGGCGTGGAACCTCGACCGGAACCCCAACTTCACGCTGGATACATGCGGACATTGGTGGACGATTGCCAGTTCGTCTTGGTGGCTCAACCGGATTACGTTGGAATTCTATCGAAGATGTCGGACAATTTCCGAAAACATACGGATTCAGCAGGAGAAATTGTTAGCGAAACCGAGAGAAGGTGAGTGTTTTTATTAACTTCGCTATAGCTTGGAGTTAAAATGTCTTAATTTCAGGACACTCGAAAGCCGTGAAGGTTACGTGCTCATCAAAGGGAAACCAGACAAATTGGTGCAAGCGTTGATCGAAGAACGAGACAATTCGGTGGATCCGTATTACGTCGAGGATTTCTTATTGATGTATCGGACGTTCATCAAAAGCCCATTGGAAATTTTCGAGAAATTCCTGATGTGGTTCGCAGAAACTTCGCTGCGAGAAAAGGTATGTTGAATTTATACTGGTTTAGTTGATTTCTCTACATGAATCTCGCATTTCAGGTTGCTCGTTTGGTTTTACTCTGGGTCAACAATCATTTCAACGATTTCGAAACGGATCAGGCTATGATGAAGTTATTGGAGCAATTCGAACAAGCCCTGGAGCGAGACGTAAGCGTTTTCATTTGTCTTATTATGGTTCGATTATTCACGTGCCTTCATTTCAGGGCATGTTCAATCATCAACAATTATTGAATATCGCCTGCAGCGTGAAATCTCGCAATCGTACCGTCACATATACGCGGTCGAATCGGGACGAGATACTGCACTTTTCCATATTGGGCGGCCAGGAGAAGAGCTACGGAGTTTACATTTCCAAAGTGGAGGCTGGTTCTCACGCGGATAAAATTGGCTTGAAGCGAGGAGATCAGGTGAGTGGCGTTGTTGCCCTTGCAATGTAGAATATCTGAATGTAAAAGACTAATTGATGTTTATTTCAGATTCTCGAAGTAAACGGCCACAATTTCCAGCATATTTCGCATCAGAAGGCGTTGGAGATTTTACGCGGAAGCACTCATCTGTCGATTACGGTCAAATCGAATCTACTCGGCTTTAAAGAAATGTTGGCGGCTGATCGAGGAGAAATGGGAACGTGCTTCGTCGGTCCAGGCAATGGAGGAGCGTTGGGAAATCACCCGGCCGTTCACGGTGGCCCCGGAAGCCGATTCCACGCCAGAGCAATGACGACCAGCGCAGGCGTTCGTCTTCATCAAGCGGAAAACGGACGATTACCAGCATCACCGCCTCTACATCATGCCAGCTCGTATTCGGCGTCTGCAATGGCGTCCAGTATGTCCAAAGCGATAGGACCAGCCTCGCACCAACACCAACCACCGCCGATGCCAAAACAGGAGAAAGAGACCAGCAAATTGGGTCGGTTGATCAAACGAATCAAACACGGAAGCAGGTAAAATGGTTTTTTCATTTGGCAAAAGCAAAATGTTCATCGAATATTGCTTTTTAGCTCATCGTCATTGCAAGCTGACGACGAACCGCCTGAAATCGTGGATATTAATTTTGATCCGGAACCGGAAATGGATTTACGAGCTCGAATGAAGCACAGCAGATCGAATCCGGATATTTCAAACATCAGCGTTGTGGGCGCCGGGATTTCGCAATATTATCAACCTGTACGATCCGCGTGTCCGGAGCATGTGCTCAAAATTTATCGATCGGATCAGACGTTCAAATATTTGACCGTTTATAAAGTGAGTGTTGCAATAGTAATTGATGTTCACGTGGACTAATTCGCATTCGGTTTTAGGAGACGACAGCGCAAAACGTCGTTCAGTTGGCATTGCAAGAATTCGGAATGGCTGCAAATGAATCATCGAGCTTGGAATGGTCATTGACCGAAGTCAGCGTTTCTCCTGACGGCATGATCAAACAACGGCGGCTACCTGATCAGATGCAGAATTTGGCGGAAAGGATTCTGTTGAATAGCAGGTAATACTTTTGAGAAATCCAGTATCGTCAGTTATTTTATGCTGTTTTCGTTTCAGATACTATCTCAAGAACAATAAGACCACCGAACCATTGGTTTCCGACGAATTGGCGCCCGAGCTTCTGAAAGAATCCCAAACGAACCTGCTTCAATTGAATGCGAATATTCTGGCAGCACAATTGACGTTGCAAGATTTCGCCGTATTCGCCGCCATCGAAGCCACGGAATTCGTGGACAACCTGTTCAAGTTGAAATCCGTCTACGGGTGGCCCAAGTTGTCGCAATTCGAGGAATTCGTGAACAAAGAAATGTGGTGGGTGGCGACCGAGATTTGCAAAGAGAAAAGCGTCATACGTCGTGGCAAGATTATAAAGAAATTTATCAAAGTAGCAAGTAAGGAATGTTTGGTTCGTTTAGTGATAGCATGTAAATCGATCCTATTTCAGGGCACTGCCGCGATTTCAAGAATTTTAATTCGATGTTCGCCATCATGTCCGGCTTGGAGAAACCAGCGGTACGGCGTCTGCATCATTCTTGGGACAAGGTGCCGTCCAAATATGTGAAGATGTTCGAAGATCTTCAATTACTGCTGGATCCGTCCAGGAATATGAGCAAATACAGGTAACGTGAAGCGTGTGAGATTTATGGGAGTGATCTTACATAAATCCCTCTTTCAGGCAGCATATGGCACAATTAGCGTCCGATCCGCCAATCATTCCTTTATTTCCTGTTGTAAAGAAGGTAAGGCTGAGTGTGTTGCTCAGAGAGCTGATGAGGATTACAGCGTGTGATATTTCAGGATTTGTATTTCATCCACGAGGCTAATCCGACGTGGTGCGATGGGTTGGTCAATTTTGAGAAATTGAGAATGATCGCCAAAGAAGTTCGTACGGTTACGAAATACGCCTCAGCTCCATACGTGAGTCTAGTGTATTGTCTTTGTGCAAGCATGATGTAATGAGATCTTTTTTTCAGGAGCTTTCTTCCATGTTCGAACAAAGTGGTGCTGGTCGCCTGAATGATGCGTTACTTCATATGAACTCGTTCGAAGGCGGAGCAACGGTGGCTACGATGAGGAAACATTACCAGAATCGAGCACCGTTACCAAGGAAGAAATTGTATGAACAGGTAAAGCCGGGTTGGTTTATATTTTGGGGTTTTGTATCTATCAAATCCTTTTTTCAGGCCTTGATGGTCAGACGAGTGAAATCGTATTTGGCTAATTTGGAAGTGATCGAGAACGAGAATGAATTGGACAAGCTGTCTTTCGAATGCGAACCGCAGGTCGGTTCGTCCAATACATCCAATAACGTCCCGTTTGGTCGTCGACATATGCCTTCTCCATCGCCGAGTAGCGTTTCATCATTATCTGGCGTCTCGGACAACGCTAAAAGACTGGTTGCACCAAAATTCGGTAAGATATGCTTTTTGAAATTCTTCTTTCAAGAACTATATCGTGGTATATTTCTAGGTGCGGAATCACCACAAGCCGTCCAAAAGATGCTGGCATTGGTCGACCATTCGCGTGTCCGATCGCCGACGTGTCCTCCGCCGTTGAAACCGGTACATACTGGCGACTCCAGCCCAACGTCCAATATGTCACCATGTCAATCCAGACGTCCGCCACGATCGCCATTGCACGCCGTCGTTCCGGGTCTCAATCATCCAGTACGTTCGCAGTCCGAGACTACTGGACCAGTGAATGTGGTTCCGCCAGTTGATCTGAACGCCGAGAGCAGTTCCGTGACAACGTTATTAATGACGAATCGATTGAATAGTTCAGGTAAGCAACGTTGCATCTGTGAATTGCAGATTGCTTTTGAGCAAGATATTTACACGCGTCCTTTATTTTCCAGGTTCTGTCACCTCAACCGATTCCGGTACCAGCCAGCAATCGATGGTCTCATCCGCAAATATTTCGCACGCTGTCTCGTGCGACAGCACTGATTCTGGTCACGCCAGCGGGATCGATACACGATGTACGGTATCGCAGTCGTCGTCGTCATCGCCGCCGAATCAACGTCGTTCGTATCCGCCATTGACCAAACCATTGCCTGGTCAGCAAACAACGACTAATCAATCATCGGGGACGTCGTCCAGTGGCCATAAAACGTCCGCAGCTGCCGTGGCCGTGACGTCGGCAGGATTGCGATACATGCATGGAAAGATACCAGCTATGGCTGCCGAATTCTATGGTGGACCGCATATTAGGCGAACCGCTTCTGGCCCGAACGCCGGCGTCATCAGTGCAGATGGTGGTCAGCTATCGTATAATCAGGAAGGTACGTATTGATTTATTATCAGCTTATCCAAAGGCTAAATCCAGCTTAGATTTCAGGTGAACAGATATCGAGGGTATGAAGAAAAGATGAGTCAAGATTCTCAATTTCGATGGCATTCATTCTACCTGTGTATTCAACGAAGTGAATGATTTTTTTGATCACCGCTTTCATTCTGTGTGTACAGATCGTGTATTGATTCTACAGTATGCCATGGTGTAGATTGACGCAATTTCTGTACTTGATCTAACGAATGTTGGTGTATGAACTTGGATTTCGTGATTGGATTTCATGTGCTTTTTTGGAATAATTAAAATTTCGATTGAAATTCAAGGTTGTGATTACTGAATATGCGGTTATTCCGGATTCTCTGAATTGATATCGATTGGGGATAAGAATTTGATCCACGATTTGGGTGGATATTTTGAGAGGAGATATAATCAGTGGGTAAATTTCTTATCAGTGTCTTATCTAAAGTATCCATTAGTGTGCCTGGATTGTGCTGTGCAAAATCTGCACTGAATTTACATACAATTCTAATTTCAGGAGACGAATCATGGCTCACAAAGCGTTCACTCGATTGACGCCGAAAACGACCGCGTTACTATTATGCGATATGCAAGAGAAATTTCGAAATACCGTCACGCATTTCAATCAAATCGTCAACGTTTCGAATCGAATGCTCAAAGCGGCTCGATTATTGGGAATACCCGTTGTGGCGACTGAACAATACCCGAAAGGTAAGCGAGGAGGTTCATATTGCGCAATCGCAGGCCACGGGATGACCTTGGGTCATGACCATGGATGGGAGGTCATCCATGGTCACAATTGCGCAATGACCGTAGGTCATCCATGGCCCTAGGTCATCAATGACCCTTGGTCATTCACACTCCTTTTATTTCAGGTTTGGGACCAACCGTGCCGGAATTGGGTATCAAGGACGCCAACGTTCCGTTGTTTGAAAAAACCTGCTTCTCGATGATGTGCAACGATGTGGAAGAATATTTGAAAACGAAAACGCCGTCCGTCAAATCCATCCTCCTCTGCGGTATCGAAACGCACGCGTGTATTTTTCAAACCTCAATGGATCTATTGGAACGCGGTTACGACGTGCATTTATTGGCCGACGCATCGTCGTCCAGGAATCCAGTGGATCGGTAAGGAGAATTCAAATTCATCGGCTCCTGTTGGAACCGTTCCAAATTGGATCGCACGCATCCCGTGTTTTGTTTTCAGATTATTCGCATTTCGACAATTGGAGAAAGCCGGCGCCAATTTGACCACGAGTGAATGCGTTATTTTGGCCTTGCTTCGAGATGCGGCTCATCCGAAATTCAAAGACGTTCAACAATTGATCAAAGAGAAATCGCCGGATAGCGATTTGCTATTTCTGATGCGATCGAAACAATAATTCGGATTCTCCATATGGAGATTTAGAGATATTTCATTGATTGATATTCAGTATTTGATCAATACCACGCTTCAATTATTACTGAATTTATTGTACATGTGAAAAATCGATGACAGAAATAGGCATATTGATTGACTGATTTACACAAATGCTGTCGCCAGTAATGTAACGGGAATCAGTAATCGAAAGATATCATTGAAAGTTCATTGAAGTATCATACATACTGTCATCAATTCGATTCAATAATTCGGATTTATCTCACCGCCGCAATACGCGCAATTGAACCAGGGTAATCGAATCGATTCCACGTCTCGCCATTTCGGATAATTCTTCACGATCAACGTCACCTGACGACGTCGCTGATCGACGATCACGCGAATTCCGCATCGCTCGAACAATCGCGTAGCCCATTTCAAATATTTCAACGCCCAGCCATCGAAACCTTTCACTTTGACGAATTCCAAACGATCGCTGCGAGTCGAACGTTGATCGAATCGACGCTTGTACAATTGTTCGAAGAACGTCTTTCGATGAAACGATTCGCATTTGGAGATTTCCAGCGCCTCCAGATGAGGCAAAACGTCCAACACGTCTTGACACTTGATCGAGGGTAATTCTCGCAACCATAATTTCTTCAAATTGACCATACGTTTGACGATGCAACTCAAGTCCGGACCGCCCAATTTCGGTAATGCTGATAAATACAATTCTTCCAATTGCGCGACGTTTGCGAGTGGACGAAAATCGGTAACTCGAAGTCCGCATACTTTGCCCAACGATAATCGACGTAGATTCGGTGCAACTGAGAAATAGCCGACGAATGCGGAGAATGAATCGTTGTCGAACATCGCGTCATTGCCGTACAAGCTGAGTTGTTGTATTGAATCCAATATCGGTTCGAAATCTGGAAGAATACTGGCGATCGGAGAAGCGTAATTGCGATCGTTCCACCACATGCGTAAATCCAACGATTTCAATCGGCGTCCGGATAGGCGCATGATATCGGCGAACGCGGCGTCAATACCGATTTCGTAAAAGTCCCGAAGTTGCAATTCCAAATTCAACTTTTCGGCCATTTGTAATATGGATAAATAATCCGAATCCGGAATGCCAAAATTGACCAGGCAACTCTGGTGAGATGATAAGAATAATTCTCCAAATTCGCGACGTACAGCTTCTCCTCCTCCTTCGTCTTCCAAATAGGCGGAACATTGGACGATCTCCGTTATAAATCTTTTCGGCATGGCTGATAATACGCATCGTTTCAGTTGCAACATGTTTCTCTGAAACGGAAGAGAGAATCCAATTAGTAAATTCATTTGCGACGGCGTGCAGGAGGGGTATAAGATCATATTCCCTTGCTTATTGGGAATAAAATGCTGCTTTATTGCAAATAATTCAGACCACTTACCGTTAATCGTATCGTCAGCTCAAAGTCGTCACGGCGGCGTACCTTTTCGAAAGTGTTTATTCCATGGAGGCATAATTGTTCCAATCGCCCCCAAGATTCCAATTCGCCGATCAATTCTACCAACTCGGGCCACGCTTCGGAGGTGAGCGCAACTGAACGCAGAGAAATCGACGTTAAATTCTTGACGCAATAATGACGGATGGCCCAAAGAATTTGCGGGTATACAATAGCCATCGATGGATCAGTGAACGCAGCGTCCAGTGGATTCAAATGTTCCACGTCATCACCACCGAAATTGAACGCAGTCACGGATTCACCATACGTCGATAATAGGCGGCCGAAAAATGATCTCACCAATGAATTGATACTCGGATCGTTGGCCATGGTCAGGCTATCGGATTGGTGTGGGACGAACGGAATGAACCATCGGAAACCGCAGAATGATACGTATAATTTCGGCGGAATACTCCTTTCGCACGTAACGTCCAAAATCGACAGTTTCAACGGCGTATCCATGGAGATTGAACGCCAGAATTTCGAAGTCAATTCCACTGAACGCCGATCGGATAAATCCAGGAACGAAAATATACGGTTTAGAATTTCCGCATTATTCAATACGATGTCAGCAGGTGTTGGTTGATCGGCAGACGGATTTTCAATATCGGCTGACATGTTGATAAATCTAAAATGAGCAAACTTTAGAAAAATGCCTCTTTCAAAGTACTCATGCAAAACACGCTTACCAGAGCTGATTATTGCCAAATTTACGGTGAACAGACGAGATTTTTCAAAAATATCAAGGCACTCGAAAGAAAGAGACGTTGACAAAGCCGATTACTTTCGGTTTCCAAGAAATTCGACGAAACGACGAAAAGAATTTCTGTGCCGACTAGCAGACAACATTATGAGACCTGGGGTAAACAGGCAGCACTTGAGTTTTAAAGCGCCAAAGTTGAGTGCCGTTTTCCCCTACAGTATGCCTGACAAAAATTATCGATTTATCGGGAAAATGTATGATCGGTATTGATCAGAGAAGGATATCAGAGACCTATAGAATATAAAACAATGATCAAAATCACCCGAAATACGTTGCAATCGAAAGTGTCAAAAACCACTCGAAAAAGTGACTGATCACTTTCTGGAAAAGTTCACTTCTAAATTGCCAATGCAAATAAACTTTGGGAAAATCGTATGTACGCTATTGTATTGTACGAAATTTCGTGTACGTAAATCCTAGAATGCATTCAATAATTCACTGCCTGATTTTTTGTTCGATCACTTTTCGCTGGCACTCCAATTCAATCGATGCATTTGAAAGAAGTAATCGATTTAGAATATCGATTTATACGAAGTCGAATTTTAGCTTATTTTCATGTTATCCACATTTATACGCGTTCGGTGAATCCGCGTATGATGTTGATTTGAGTGATCGACCGTGGAAAGAGAGACAAATCGATTTGGATTTCCAATTCCCGTTTTATGGGTTCAGATTTAATTACACATTCGTAAGCACTGTTAGATTTAGTATGATCGATGACACCGCATGCATGATTATCGATTTGATCATCACGATCTTATGCAAATAAAACACTGATCACTTCAGATATATCCAGAAGGATTTCTGGCCTTCGGATATCCGTATTATATCCAACCCCCGTATACGTATCCGAATCCACGTTGGCCGAATCAGCCCGATCCATCGTTGATCTGCGCATTCATGGCTGAGCAAACGTTCGCGTATGTTGGCGAACAACGGATCAGTCGTTTATGGTATCGATTGATATTCAGATCAACGCGTGATCAGGAATTTTCTGATGCTACTATGATCAGGGTAAAACCAAAAATGAATCCTGGCCGAATCGAGGATAATGCATTATTGGATGAAATCACAAGGTATTGACGCTGAATTGCGCAATATTCATCAGAATAGTTAAACATAAGATTGTGCCAAATAGTCAGAATAGTCAAACCCGTCATTTTGCAAAATGGCTTCCAAAAAGCCTAAATTGCAGCGATATCAGAGAAGGCATGGTTGGTGCACGAGGATTCGTGGCGGATTTCGCACTGGTGATCACTTGGGATCGGATGGGTCACGGGGGTCAAGCGAGAAATATGCAATTGGAAAGATACAACGAAATATTGCAATGGGTATATTCCTGAATTCAAAATAAGCACGATCAATATTCGCTGAATTTAGCAAAACACGTATCAACTCGTGTTGGCCACGGATGAAATCAGATCTTATGCGATATTCAATTATGCAAATATAAATTGGACATCGTCTGCCGCAGCTGGTGCGCCAAGTGGCCGGGGCGGGCGTCAATCGGCTTTGGTAATCATCTGAGCCCCGATTCCTGATCAATCGATAATGATTTCTGATCAGGTGGGTTTTAATGGCGGAAATGGTACTGGTTTCGTGGAATTACCATATTCAGCGAGAGGTCAATCTTACGGTCTCATGACATACGGTAGTGCAAACGTGGCCGGTCGTTGGATGGCCAGAGTTGATGAAGAAATCATATTCGGCGGATGTTTGAATGAATCTACAGGTGCAAGTTTATAATCGAATGCCCCCGAGTGCTCATTCTATGAGTTTGGTATGATGGTTAAATAAATCAAATCATCAATCAATCAATCAAACCATAATTTTTGCAATGGTCAGAATAGTCAAACCAAAGTTAGCAATCGATTTTTTAGGCAAAATGTCCATGGAAGTGGATACTGTGAGCATGATCGGTGGACACGCGGTAAATATATCCGGCCCATGTTTTCGTCCCAATGATCTCGTACGATTACAAATCGAAGAGTTCATGGTCGATTGTCGACGCGTACGTTCTGTATGGCCAGATTGCGCAATGTTAGAATAATCGAAGATAAAAATCGTAGATAAATATGGTAAAAGCGTATTGCGTTTTACCGCCGGACGTCTTATTTCGTGCCGGATATTATCCGGTCGGTTTATCAGTGAACGGTGGTCAAACGTTTCAATGGTGGGATTATGTATTTGTTGGTGAGAAACATAACTTCTCATTCAAAGCATAATGATCGAAAGTGGTGCTTTTAGCATCACCCGATCGAATTCCATTGAATTTACGTTTAATCAATGATCCGATCGATATGAATAATCAATGGCGGAATTCGAACGCTGAAAATTTGACCATACATTGGTCATCGGCTAATATAAGTTCACTGGCCAATGCACGAGTAGATATTAATTTATGGGGATATTGGGAAGATGCGAGTGGCCATGAATTCAAACAGGTTACGCAATGATCGATCAGTTCGCATTGATCATAATCGATAATGATCACCTTTTATCATCAGATATCCACGCTGGCTGGCAATTTGCCAAATACAGGCGTGTACAGTTTCAATCCTCGGAAACTGGATAAAACAGCCGCATTGGAGACTGAAAATTGGACGAAATTCCACGGGGGTGTCGTGCAAGTTCGATTATCAAAATTCACCAATGATCTCGGGGACGGGTATGCGAAATTGCGCAATCTCCGGTTACAGTATGCCAAGCACGACTGCACATTCTGTGCAATAGATTTGAGCGGCGGTAAATTCCAAATTATGCCAATTTTTCCAGTGCATATTGGTCGGAATTATTGCCATTCAATTGGTACATGCGTGAATTGTGGGAAAATTCGGACGGCCCCGAATGGGCGTTGAAAAGATGTATCGATTGGTTCGAATACGATGGTCAACGCGAGAATTTCGGTCCTCAAATCGAGCTACAGTATGCCTGCCCGTGTACGATGGCTCAAGCGTTGGCCGATTTCGGTCGATTCGTAAATTATCCAACATGCGATATCGAAGGCAATACTCAATGCGTTTACGTAGAGGGTGCTGCATTATGCGTAATATCCACTTCGATGAGGTAGCAAAAATCGATTCGATCGATCAATCTGATCAGACTGAAAACTGCGTTTTCAGTCCAACAGGAGCAGCTCAAATGTGCTGCTACGATGATTACGGATATTTGATGTTATCGCAAGATTACGAATACACAACGCATTATTTGCGATTCTTCGGTGCCGGATTCCCGTACAGGGCTCATCCGTGGGGCATGTACCCGTACAGAAGGCCGCCATTCGTTCCTAGCCTCTCCAATTTCTACAACGATTTGTTACCGTACGAAATTTGTTGCATCTGGGCCGAGCATTGCGAATTCTTTTACTGGAGACGCTCGTCGTCCGGATGTCAAGGATACAAGGCACCCGCGTTGGGTAAGGCTGCATGCAAGGCACAAAAAATGCCTATCTGGGGAGCGGTTTCACCAGCATATTTCTACACATGTAACAAGTGGCCATTTAGCCAATTGGGGCTGATCAAAAATCACATTGCAAGATCACAATATGAATTCATTTTTGCAAAGGAAGGCATTCACCTGCAGGGTACTGTACACCCAATCACAATAGCCATAATTGATATGAGGCTGAGATCAATCACAACGCAATCATAAAATAAAATCGATTATCTCCATGATGGTGTCGATTTGATCGATGAAACTTGGCATAATTATGGTCCTTCGGGTCCCCGATGTTCAGGAAAAAATTTTCGAAATCCTCGAAACAGGAGGTTTGAAATTCGAATTTTTCCAAAATCTGGACTCCAACCACTTTTGAGAAAAAATGCGGATATTGATGCGGAAAAAACATATTTATGCATGGAAAATGATCAGAAAACATTCCGAGATCGATCAGAAGTGTCTGATTTCTAAGAACCTTGTAGCCATATTTTGTCAGAAATCACAGAAATCGTGAAATTTTACATGGTATCGAAATGCTCCCATTTGTAGAAAAATATATGCACTTTACAAAATGTGTAGCATAAATTACACTTCTAGAAATAATCTTGCTGATGAAACCGGGCCCTCTTTGCACCCATTCACCTTCCAGGCTTCGCTTATGGCCACGGTCATTTTCGAACCTTCGATGGCCTCGAATATATATTCAATGGAAAAGGATATTTTGTACTGAGTCAATTATCCAGATCGGGTTATGATTTGATGATACAAATCAGAATGGAAAAACCCGAATCAACTTTGAGTATGCACATTTTCTGTTCACATTGCGAAGTCTTGAGTAATGCCATGCTGATCACTGATAGTATTGCGAATATTGCGCAATTTTGTATCTGGTGTAGTGGTTAGCACTCTTGCTTTCCGCTCCTCATCAGACCGGGGTTCGATTCTCCCTGCCGGTATAAAGTTTTTGCGTATTTGAAGAAGTCGCTGAGCTTGGAGCAGATGTAGATCAAAGAAACGACGCGCATTGATCAATGCATGTGAAATCTAGAATATTTCAGCCCAATCCTTGATTAAAACCACCGTGATCACTGGCCTAGCAGTGCGAGAAAACGATTCGGTCACGATCCAAGTGTACGCGAGAAAAACGTATCGAAGATGGCGATACAAATTGGACGTATACGTGGACGGTATGCGTGTCTACTTCGATAAATATCATAAGAAATTGCAATTCTTCAACGGTGCCGCCTTGAGATCGCCCACATTGAATATGGACACGTCGGAATTGGAGATCATGCTCAAATCAGGCGTCGGTGTAAAAGTGAAAGAAATCCTCGGCAGTCTTCATTTAACGGTGGCAATGCCCAATCGATTTCGAATGGTTCAAGGGAGTTGGAAAGTTAGTGATCAGGATCGATCACAAGTGATCAG